>JBAMBJ010004116.1:0-29197 GCA_037043495.1 Drosophila recens
TGTAGTTTTCTAATGTTATGCTTTTTTGTAAAGCTTTTTAATTTCATTCTATTATAAGTTTAAGCTCTTTTCATCAGAAAAGTTACCTGGACAGTTTTAGTTGATCTTTTCCTATTTATTCTCAGAGTCTACAATATTCAAACATATAAAATATCCATTTAGTCTTTGCAGTTAACATTTTAACTAAAATTTTGGATAAAACCTTTAATCCAAGAATTCTGTATAAAAAGTTTGTTCTAAAAATTCTATAGTTATAATTTGGTAAGTGGTAAATCACGCTATTGGGAAAGTTATGATTGATTTTATCCGTTTCTTCAGGTCGGGGAAATTCATAGTCTACAGAATAACACAGCGCAACACACTTCTTTCGTTTGTTGACTCACTTCTTCATCTGCTTATCGGATATCGGAATGGATACTACGGGTACCGAGGTTTGGTGTTAAACGAATTTCGTTCAATGGTCAGTCAATAATTGTATAAGCTTTGGTGAAGTTCACTGAAAAAGAGATTTAAATTCGACTTTGAGAATGTATTCGCATATTGTACTCATAGTCCTTGCACTCTGCCTGGCAGTTGGAGCAGGTGGAGCTCCGAGGATTGATAAAATGCCAGTAGACCAACAAACAGCAGCAGATGAATATAAAAAACTAGAAAATGAACTAAATGTCAATCGGAATATTACCGAAAACCTAAATAAAATTATCGAAATGCTCAAATCCCAAAAGAAAGATTATGAAGACAGAGCGATGAAACTGAAATGTCAACTTCAGGATCAAACGCTTAAGCATACTGAACAAAAGGAACAACAATCTAATCTGACAGACCAACTGAGGGAACTTACAAATATTTGCAAGTCGTTAGACAAGTCTACGGGTGTTGAAATCCAAGTCGGTCCTTTCAAAGTGAAGTGCGAATCTGGATGGACAGTCATCCAACAACGTGACGGTGACTTTTTCCTCGGCCTAGAGAATATTTATCGTTTGACCAACAAGAAGCAATATGCTCTTAAAATTTATACAAAATATAATGGCACTGAACAATGCGCCCAATATAACAACTTTAGCATCTCCAGCGCAGACGATAATTACAAAGTTAAGTCCTTGGGAGAGCATTCCGGCAAAGCAGGAGAACTCGTGTAAGTAATCAAAACATATTTCAATTATTAACCAATTCATTTAATTTACTTATTGTTTTTTGTTTAGTAATACTGGTGACGAGTTCTTTAACAAGACCCTGCAAAAGCAAAGCGTCAAGATGACCATATACCCAATGGGTGTCGTGACAGTTGAATCTTGAAATGATTTCTGGCATCTACAAAAATGTTTCTGATTCCCAACAGCAACTGTAACTTTTACTATGATTTAATTATTTTTTAATCTTACTATTTAATACTTCTTTTCAAATAAATATAATGTAATTCGCACCATAATTTACTCTTATTAGTGGTTTATTTTTATGCATGTGGCAAATATGGTTGGGAGTCTAAGCCCCATCAGCAGGTAAATACACTGAATTCGAGACCGCATAGCAGAGACTCAATTGCCCAAAAATAGCATTAAAAACAATAACGTTATACATTTTAGATTAAAATAATCCAAAATATAAATAGATATTTTACAGAAATTGTCGTTACATAAATTAATTTTACTTTTCATTCAATATTTATGTTTCATAAATTCAATCTAATACGCAAGAAAGTCTTTCCTTATCAGCGTATTTTGTACGCTCGTGTCGGATAAATCCAGTCCATAAATAAAAAACGAGACTCAAAAACTGGTAGCAAAAGCCCATAAAAAGCATAGAAAAATCACGTCATAAGTATAATACATTTTGGGAACTTTTGAGGCTGAGCAAAATTTCTCAGTTCCTGACCTACGACTGGTCTTCTTATCGGCACAATTGGACATACCCAGCAGAGTTAAAGTTAACTTACAATTGTTTTTTATTCAATTAATTTACGTCAATGTGGTTAATACCAAAATATATAATGTAATTGTAATATTAATAGAGCAGTTTAACTGGTATTTAACTAAGTAACTAACTGCTTACATGATACACATAAATATGGGGGTGGAGTGCCCTTTGATTTCTAGCAGGAAAACTCTCTCTACAAATGCAACAGTTACTTCAAATAATCCATACTAGCTTCGCATAAATAGTGGCCAAAATTGGAGCACCCGCCTACTATTTGCTTTACTTGTGAAGGCATGACCCTTTTAAACAAACAAATATTAACCACATCGGATGACTAATAGTTGTTAATAAGGGTTTTAAAACATTTGTATGGGTACTGTTAAGCGTGTTAAGATGTGCAAAATAAATAACGCACTAACACGTTTGTAAAAAAGTGAAATGAAAAAGAGAAACCAAGGTCCAAATTATTAAGATTGGTTTGCAGTTTTTATGAATATTTATATTGAATAGTCAGAAAATGTTGTACATATTATTAAGAATTATAAAAACCTATAAATGATGCATTCGAAATTTAAAAATGCTCTTTCCAAAAGATAACTCTTGACAAAGTGCAAACTGAAAGGTGCTGTTAGCTGAGCAGACGAAAATTGAATTTAACTCAAGCTGAGAGCAAGTACTCCAGATGATTTAATTGGGGCCATGGCTATGGGTAAAAAGGCTGTTTTGGTTGTGACTTACCTATCCAATGTCAATTCCTCCAGCTGGTTCAGATCACAGGCAATATACTCGAGCGAGGCGTCCGTGATGCGGGGACACCAGGACAGGTCGAGGGCGCGCAGCTTCTGCAGATTCTCGGCAATCAGCTCGACGCCATCGTCGGTGAGTTTGCTGCAGCCGGACAGACTGAGCACCGTGAGATGCGGCAAAGAGTGCACTGCAATACAGAGAACCAAGAGCAGAAACAACAACATGATGATAAAGTCAATGATGATGAAGAGCAAGAACAAGAAGAAAACTTGAACATTAACTTTTACGTAGAAGCTGAGGCCAAAAAGTTTGCACAGCAGTAACAGCAACAACAATTATTGCTGCTGTAACAACAACAACAACAGCGACAGCAACAACAACTACAACAACAACAACTGACTGCAGCAGCTGCCCCAGTTAACCAGAAGCGTGTCCTTTGCCGGTTGCTCAGACTTAGACTCAAACTCAAACTCTTTGTCTGTTTCTGTTTCTGTCTCCATCCTTCGGCATCCTTCAGCTGCTTTCGGCCAGGACTTTTGCATAGTTCATGAAGCATGTGATTTTAAGGCAGATTAGGTACATTCTAGACTTAAATATGTTGCAGATATGAAGAGGAAACGCAATCACGTAGCTGTGATTGTAGTTGAGCAGTATTTAAAATATATATTAGCTGTTTATTTATTATTTTTTCAATTTATATATTTTTTTTGAATTTTCTATCGTTGATTATTTGCAATATTTTATGTTTTAATTTATGTTTTATTTATCTATCATTTAGTATCCTATATCTACCATCTACTATTTACCTAGTGTCTATTATAAATCTAATATTTATTCAGAAACTTCCAATAAAGTAACATTTTCTTTTCGAAAATTATATTCAATAAAATAAATTCTATTTACGGTATGCGCTGATAAATTTTCTTATTTTCTGCATAGAAAACAGATAATGAATGCTTAACTTAATTAAAGATTCTTGTGAGTGTGTGAGTGTGTTTTTGTGTAGACATATTGATACGCCCTCGGCCATTTAGAGTTTCGCTGGAACTTTTAATTATTCAACAACCTTCACACACATAAATCTGAAGTGGCGCAGCTTGTGCTTAGGGCCAAACTAATTGCATTTGAACTGTAATTGAATTTTGCGGCAATACGGCGAGAATATGTTGGCTAAAAGCATTTGCATATATTCAATTTGGTACCAGTGCTTTGTTCAATTTGTTCTAGATACTACAAAGTAAAGTATTGGCGAATAGACATGAAACTATTTTACAGATAAAGTAGCTACATCTTTTCGATTCCTCTTTGTTTCTGTTTTCTTAAAGCTGTTTATGTTCCTAGCCAAAGGCTGACAACTGACAATGACAACTTTGTTCCATTTGCGTCTGTTCCACAGCTTTGTTCCACATTTCGTGTGCCACATTTTGTATCTTTCAACTGCAACTTGCAACAGTTGACATTCCTTTTATTTAGCTGTTTGTACTAGTTTAGGAATCTTATACTCTTTGTATTACCATTGATTTGGCATTAGGGAATTGCTTTGAAGTTTTTTGTTTTATACTATTTCAAGCTTGGAATTTTGGGGATTTCAGCTGGGAGTAAATCTAGGGCAGGTTAAAAAGTAGCTAAAGCATTAAAAATGGACCGAAACAAATATTGTATCAAGTAGAAAATCAAAGGGAAATTTGAATTTTTTGGGATATCCTTACAAAACAAAGTTTGAATCATTACAATTATTATTTAAAATTTGGTGAATTGGAAAATCAAAGGTTTTATTCCTAACTTTTCATCCAATATCTCATTCAAAAGCTTTCACTTTTTTGTTTGACATATAAATCAAAGAAATTGTAACATTGAGTTCATAAAAGTTCACTTATGATTTACAATGTTGAGTTTAAAGAAGAATTTACTACAAATGAGTAATGTGCTTTAAAGTCTTCTTCTAACTGCCAAGTTTTCATTCCTGCGAATCCTTTTTTTAATCCTGATATACTTTTTTAAAGCTTGTATTTTGACAAAGTCTGAAGCTTGACTTCAAGTTCCTTGACATCCCTTGAGTGTTAAAGGGTTGTCTGGAATGCGTATAAGGGGAGGAGTCGAAAGAGGCGGCTACAATTACTGTTCGTAAGCGGCTTAAACCAGCGAAGAACTAGACAAGGGAGGGAAACTGGGAGATAGTCTGGAGTTGATTTGGACACGTGCGGCGGCTGCATAAACAAAGATAAGAACCAAACGTGAAAAAAGGTCCACAAAAGACAGCAAACTTTGGAGTAGAAATAAAAAATAAAAGAAAAGAATTAAAGAACTCGCATATGGAGGAAGATGAAGTCCAAAAATGCAGGTCCAAAGTAACTAAGCGGCTTTTCACTCGACTTTCTGAATAACAGCAATAACAGCAACGACAACAACAACTATAAATGTTGCATACAAGATAAACTGTGTCCCACTTTGGTAGCCGACAGAGAGATACGGATTCGAGTATGTGTGGAAAAGTGCATCCCTTGTTTGGCTTCTGACCAAAAAAACCACAAAAGGCATACAAATGCGATTTGAATTACAAAATGAATACACTCGCTTGTGGGTAGCTTTCATTCGTATTTGTAAATGAATAGCTGCGTTTCACACATATTCAAAATTCATAATCATAATCAACTCGCTGGCTTCTGTTGCTAAGCGTTGCCCGAAACAATCTATGTACTAGTATAGGCGATATTTCTGATCAATCAAACTAATATTTGGACCTGGATGACTCGGAAAATTTTAGAAAATATATTTGAAGGATTGAGAGACTAACATAACTTAAACGAATGTAGAGGAAGATAACTTTGAACAAAGAACAAGAATGTTAAGAATTGGCGCATAAAAGAGAATTAGAAAATTCTGTCGCTTAAGAAGAGCAAACAAATCGAGAGAATAGGAATAAAAGGGAGATAGTTTAAGTTACATTTTAGCAAAAACTAAGTTAAAACAGAGTAGTGATGAAAATCCAAATTGTAAACCGAGTACATCACTAAAATAGAGCAGAGCGGAAGAATGTTTAATAATGATGAGCAAAGAAGAAGATTTAATTTATTTATCTATTAATATAAGCAAGTTATAAAGAATAAATTGACAGAAAATTAAGAATCCCTTTAAAGCATAAAATTCCAGTTATTTAGCCAAGTGAAGATATCAGCGTCGTGATTCCTTCACTGCATTCAACTCCGAATTGGCCTCAAGCCACAAAAATGAGAATAACAGTAACGATGACGACGCGACAGGAGGCTGAATATAAATAAGTAGATACCCAACGGCTGCTAACTGTAATTGTATCCACTGGCAACAGTTGCAGGCAGAAGCAAGAAGCAAACAGCAAGCAGCAGTATTTGTGGGTTAACTCGGCTCAAAAAGGGGGACACATCAAAGCTGAAAACCGCAAAAATATATGAAAACATCAGTCAATAACAAAGGCCTATGTGTATAAAGTTATTTAAATGAATGCTGTGCATTTCATACATATGACAAAATGCCACCACAGACAGAGATAGACAACTGATACAGATACATAATCACAGATACAGATAGAGCTGGAGATGTTGCATTAGATTGAGATTATACTACAAGTACATGTATTGCCAGGCCAATATTCAGTAAGCCACAGAGAGAAGAAGAGGTAGAGAGAGATACAGAGTGAAGCCGAGAGTGAGTCTAGGAGAGATAGAAGGAGAGAGATTTAGTCTAGAGATGATCGCGTGATTGCTCATTAAATTTCATATTAATTTTCAATTGAAAATAAGTTTAATAAATGGAAAGGAAGTAAAAACAAAGCTAGAAATGATCTAGCGAAATTAAAAAGCAATAGCTCTTTAAATCGTACAGCTTTTGAAATGGCATCTTAATTTCAATTCCAGTGATATACTTAGTAAACCATCATTAGCAGAATGATAAAGCGTGTCACGAATGAAACACGCGCTCAGCCCTAAAATAGTTGGATTGAGAGAAAGAGAGAGAGAGAGAGAGAGCGTCTCGTCGATTGAATTACATTTTGAGCTCAATCTTTGCATTGGCATTAGATGCAGCAATTGGAATGGGAATCGGAATCAGTTAGAATTCTCCGAGATTTGCGCGTATTTATCACGCCTGTAATCGCCGCTTCAATTCATTTCATTATCAGCTGCACTTTGAGACGCAAGCAAAGGCGACAGTGGCTATTAAAAAAAGGAAATAAGTGCAAAGAAAAACCAGAATAAAAGTATTGTGAAAAAGGATTCGAGACGAATTCAAATGTGTTGCAGTTTCGGTTTGTGACCGACACTAACGGGTATTTGTTCACTTGATCCTAAAACTGCTTTACTCGTTTCTGCGATCACAAATTCTGAAATTGCAACGAAAATCAACAACAAAAAGAGGAAGAACATCGACAGACAGTAAAGTGATATGATATGATTGGTGGAGGGGAAGGTTAAGTGCGACGGGGGTCATCGTGAGTTCAGTGATGTGGCAAATGTGCATAGTGTGAGATACTTTCACATCATCAGAGAACTTGGAATTGTTTCATGTATAATATGTGTAATGTAAGTACATGACATAAAATTTTAAATAATTCAAAAATCTGAGTCACTTGTTATGCAAGTGCTCACAAAATATTCACAGACAATCAACCATCAACCATTATCAGCGATTGCGACACATCTGATTTTACTATTTGATTAATCAGTAGATAGAAACAAACAAAATGAACAGGGACATTCGAGAAATAATTACAAAATTTTGAAGATTGCTTTTATTATAAATATATTACAATTCACGACTGCTCAAAGAGAATCTCTTAGTTGCTGTATTTACATGTCTAATATATCTTCTATAAGCTTCTATTTGTACGCCAAGATTTATAATATTTCTAGTGCTAGAATATCGATTGAAATATAAGAAGGCTTGCAAAGTTATCTTACAAGTTTGCTTATTATCTATATTAGGAAATGTAATTTAAATTTTAAATTCAACACCTTTTTATGATAATTTAAATTCATATCAGCTGGCTAAATCGAATTCTGTTCCTGGAATTGGGCAACTAGCGAGCTGCTTGATATGTAAATGGAAATTTGCGCATGGCGAAACATTACGAGAACCTTCAAATAGTGACATCAAACATGAAACGAAAAACAGCACGCATATATGTACAGCAACACCAACAGCAACACACAAACGGTTAAGCTAACAATTTGTAACTTGTGTATCTATGAGATACATTTGCCATAACAACTAACGACATTTGTGTGAACGCCTCGTTTCCTATTCGCTGTTGCCATTTTTATTTATTTTTTTTTTCTTTCGATGGGCATATGTGATAGGCACTCTGTCCTATGTCCTTCGTCCTCTCTTTCTCACTATTTCTTCATCTGTCTCCCTCAATCTCGCACTTCTAGTTCTTATCCCTGTCCCATCTGCATTTATTTAAAGCTCTTGCCTCTTATCAGCTTTTACACGCTGATGTTGTCAAAACTGTCGAATCGAATTGAAATAACTTTTGCTATTGACATTGGCATCAAATCGTTGACATAGATACGAGTCTTTGTTTATTTATTATTATAGTTTCATTTGAGAGAGTGATATTACTTTTTCTAAATCATATATGTCAGTCATACTTCTGATTTTATTATATTTTTTTTTAAATCATTTGAACTAATAAAAAACAAGCAGAAAATTTAATAAATGAAAATAAATAATGGATATCTTCTAGTGACATAAGCCCTCAGTTTACTGTCATTTTAACTCCGTATTACCAATATGACAAATCCGCAACGCACTCATAAATTTTCATGTTAAATGTTAGACACGAGGCAAACATTTATACTCCCCACATTTCTCCACAATATGTATTTTCCTTTGTTTTTATTGATTTTCCTTTGTCGCTCTGAAGTTTTGCATGTGAAAAGCTGCTTAACATTATGACGAACATTATTATGGGGAAATAAATTCGAATGGCCAAAAGTTTGTACTAACTATTATAATTATTGATGACAGCTGGCTTGAATTTAGCATGGATTTTATTTTAATTGTTGCTCCATTAAATTACTTTAATTGACTGAATATTTGTTTTAAATTGAATGTGACGTACATGGCGTATGAGCGATGTCACGAAACGACTTAATTGGGTCCTGCAAATGAGGTGAGTGCATTTAATTTGCTTTTTGAATATTTGTCGCATATTTTACTACTTTATATGTGTACATAAAATTCGCAGTTCAACTCGTGTGTTAAGTTAAAATCCCTTGACGGCACTTCGGAGCGTATGAGTAATTTAATTGCAAGTTTATATACTTAAGTAAATGCATAAATTATCACAAATTAAAAGAGTTAATACACGCTGTTCGAGAGCATTTGAATAGCTGGATGTGATGTGTTGGGATGTTCCGAGCTACATTTTCGCTTTAATTTCACTAAAAAATGCATTGCATACTTTCGGGAAACGATTAAAATCAAAGGATATTCCACAATTCTACATATTTATTTTTGGAGACTCGATAAAAATGTATGAATAATATATCTTTTTAATCTAAAAAAGTATCAACACAATTAATTGACACTCCCATGAATAATTTGAACTTTTTCATTCATTCTGTACATTTATTTTTGTATTAAGTTTAATTAAACAAAACTGAGTCGAAAGTTTAAGTCGCGTTTGGTTTTTTCGTTTGTTGCATGTTGCATGTTTTGTGCAACTTTTTTGCGTTGCTCTAAATTTTAATTGCAGTTTGCAGCAAAAACAAACTTTATCTGTGACTTTTAATGTTAAAGTTAAATTTGTGACTGGCTGAAAAGAACTTTTCCCCGCTCAAATAGAATTTAAATGAAAAATGAGAATCAATTTAACAGCAACAACAAAATATGGGCATCAAAGAAAATTCCAAACATTTTCTCCATGTTTTGCAAGAAGATACGAATAACAAGCAAAATAGAAAGAAAATTTAGAATATGTCAGAGTAGTTTTAAACGTAAAGGCAAGAGAGCTCGACTGAATTGTACCCTGTAGGTACATTTTCGGAATAATGATTAAATGGAATCCTGTTTCTGAGTCCTGTCAATTCAGATTAATTTTGGGAAAATATTTGACTTTAGTAATTAAGCCTTAAATCACAAAAGTTAACAAAGGTGGCGACTCAAACAGGTAACCAAGTTGGAAATTGCCCCAAGCGGAAGTCGAAAATTGGCCAAAACAAAGTTGGAGAGGAGAACTAGGGAACTGAGGGGGGTAAGAAATGCGTAGGAGCGTTGAAATAATGAGCTAACTAAGGCAAATACTTGTAGTGCTTTGGCAGAGAACGCGTGGGGCTCATTAGCCTGATGTCTTCGTCAGTTGCCGCAAAATGCCGATAAGGATTACGTAACGCAATCAACAGAGGAAAGGAGACGGGGCAGGGGAAGGGAGAAGGGGAATAGACGAGGGTGGGGGACAAAAGTGTTTAAAAATTAAATTAGCAACAGCCCCTAGAACAGACTTGTTTTTTGGTTCTTTGCCACGTTCTCTAGCTCAATTTCTGTTTAATTAACTGCAAATTTTGCACTAGAGAGCAAACAATTTGGCAAACAATGTGGGCGAAATGAAATAAGGAGAGAGTTGAGAAGAAGGCGCGGGGGAGGTCAAATTATTCAACAATTGACAAACGGATTGCAAATCGCTTAAAATTACACTTTTGGCAAATTGACAAATTCTGAATGTTGTCTGCGATTTCAATCAAAAATAAATAAATATATCAATTGGGATAAATCTGTAAAACTGTTTGCCATCTAATTTGGTATTTATTTTAGAAATAACTGTGTACTTATTGCAATGAACTCACGGCGATTGAAGTATTTCCAGTTGATAACTTACCTGCAAAGAGAAAGAGTTGAGATTTCAATTAGTTGAGTAAATTATGATAGAATCTCAGCTATGTATGATTCATTATCTCTATTGTTATCATTTATCATAAAAAAAATAACTAAACTATGACTTAAGACTGGCATATTTAACGTTTGCTTAGAAAACTGCACTAAATACATGATTTAAAAGCTTTATTTAAGTTATTTCCGGTGCTTTAGAGAGAGTTGAAAAGACAAAAGTGGGTAAACAAAATTTAGTTTTATAAAAGACGAAGAAGAATGCAAGTAAAATGGGGACTCTGCAGTTGATAGAGTAACAGACAACTGCCAATCAAATGCAAGCATACACATACATCACACCCACACACAAACATACATAGATAGACATTTTATATCCACATGACCTGGAAAGCGATGCGCGTGGGAGACGCAACAAAAGGGCACTTCAGCCCTTGCAGACTGAGAATCGCAGAAGAGTCATAGAGAATGACGAAGATACGGGCAAAGAGGGACAAAGAGAGATGGGGAAAGTGTATATGGACAGACAGACAGATAGACTTTTAACGTGCGTTGGACTTACGGCCAGCCTGGCTCTGGGGAGTCATTGAGCGACAGTGGAGCTAAGCGTTTTAATACATTTTTAATAAGGACGCGTAACGCGTGATCCACGTCAAAGCTTCACCTCTGGCAATTGCCTGCACTCCCTACCCTACACTAAATCCCCCAACTACTCTGTGTTCCCCGTTTGCCTTACCCGAGGGATTGCCAGCAACTAAAAGTTTAACGAGCAAAGTGCTAAAAATAATGTTGTGTTTTTTACGGCAGTAAAACTTTAACAAATGCAGTTTAGAAATGCAAAAAGTTTATTAATTCCATGATATGTGGATAAGTATGCTATGCTTCAAGGTAACTCAAAGGTAACTCAGAGAAGTCCTAAAAGAAGTTATTCAAGGGACGTTCCTTACCTTTTCTTTCTAAGAGCTAAGCTTCGAAAGTAAGGAAGCTTTTTAAACCAAATATTTTTTGTAAAGATTTTTTTTCAAATTTGAAAGAGAAGGCCGTAAAATTTATCCTATTCAATTTATTTCACCAAAAGATAATTAAGGATCAAAATTTATCACTGCTCTCTTTTTAACTTTATGCTTTCTTGACTTTAACAAAAACATTAATTATTTGATCAATTTAAAAGTAATGCCTACTTCAAAAATTGAAATGAACTTCATTATAATTTATAATTAAATATTAAACATCTGAAATAATTTTACTTGCATTGGATTCTTAGCTATTCCTTGGTTTCCTTACATTCTTTTTTCTATTAGAGTTGCTGCAAGAAATCTTCTTTTTTCGTTGTCCGATTTAACCTCGTTTTTTACAAAAAACATAATGACTTAATTCTTAGATCAATTTTGCCCAATTATGTATTATTTCCCTTCTTCTTTTCACCCTTTCAAGTGGCATGCAACTGCGTCACAACTGCACAAAATGGCCGACGCGAAGAGAGTGTTCTTTAACTGCTGTTGACAGTCGCCGTTGACGTTGCCGTTGACGTAGGCGTCGCAGTTGTCCTGTGAAAATCGTGCTTTGACGTCGCCATTCCATCATTGGCAGCATCATGGCTGTGGCTCCAAGCAGTATATATTCCTTTATCCACCTCCCCCCCTTCAGAGTCCTTACCACAACGTGTGTGCACATTTTTTGTTGCCTACTTTTAAGCGTCACACTTGGCCTGCTTTGTGCGTCATTGCGTGTAGTCATTTACAGAGAATGTATGTGTGTGTGTGTGTTTGTGTTGTAATTGTGGTTGTCATTAAAATGCAATTAAAATGCAATTCATGTCGGCAGCGATTGCAAGTCAAAGAGAGCAGTTCGAGTAGTTCTCATGTTAAGCCTACTATCTGTTCCTTACCAATTCCCTCCCTTCTCTTCCTTTCTCTTTATCTGTGTCTCACATTTTTCTTGTTTCTTCTCATTTTTTGCTTTCTTGGTAGTCTCACAAAACTACATTGCACAAACCCGCAATTACTGCATTTAGATTTACGAGCTTATTCCTTGTGGTTGAACTTTCAACTAAGTTTCTGGTATGTATGTGTGAGAATGTGGTTGTGTTCCCGTTATCACCGCTTGACTTTCACTTCTGGCAGCAAGATTATGTTGGTTTCCAACTTTTATTCATTCAAACTAATTTCATTTCATTTAGCATTTTGCTTGCTTTCTTTTTCTTAATTAAAATTTATCTTCATATAAATTACGGTCTTTTCTCATCTACATGCTAGCAAAGTATTACAACTAAGTGGCAACGCTGTGAGTATAACAACTTAACACGACCCTTTAATTTGTATAGTTGCGTCTAAGAAAACAAAATCGATTTAAGTCAAAGTGCATTTTGTAGATAAAACGAGTTTCTGATGAAAAATGGACATTCTATCTTTTTGGAGCGGAAATGCTTGAACATATTCAGAGTAAACAGTTTGAGGAGGGTCAATGGGGTCTGAGTCGTTGTCCAAGTTCATTAGCTTGGTCGGTGGACATTGATTGATGTGGATAAGGTTATCGTCTGCCCACAGGATATCTTTTGGAATCATTTCGTTACCCCCCTTTTGCTGTTTACTGACCTTAAAAGTCACCCACACGCAGTTGACTAAAAGCTTTTAAATTGAACTACTAATGGAACTACTAAGGAACAAAGAACCAAAACTTGGACATGTTTTTTGTAAAAATAAACTTTTTTAAGACAAAGAAATGTACAACACACTGAAGGATCTTAAAATAAAAATTCTTTTATAGATTTTACATTAAACATATAACGAAAGTAACAATAGTCAACAATATTCATTTCTAAATAAATAAAAAAAAACGTTGTATTTTTTTATTTAAAATCACTTCTTAAACAGCAACTTTCAGTCGCAATATTTTGTCCTACAAAATTCATTATAGATATGTATTAATAGAAAATAGTAGAAAAATAAGCTAACAGCTTTAGAATCCCGAAATAATCTTATAAATAAAATTATAAATAAAACTATATAAAATATTTTCTTAGCATACAACGTTTTTTTGGGGTATAAGGTAAAGTTCATGGCCAAATACCGTGTGCAAACAACAAAAAGCCGGCGACAATTGATTGACAAGTTGGCCAAGTGGTTCACAAAAACGGAAAGGCAGAGAATTAGGTGTGAAGGCAGGAGGGAGAAGGGAAAAGAGAGAAGGTGCGTGGCCAACAGCACGCGTCAAGCCAGAAATCGTTGTCGTTGAGCTTTTGCTTTTCCTTCTACTTATAAATAAGTTAATTAAAAATTGCGCGCGACAAGCAAAGAAAACACACAGAAACCGCAGCGATGGCAACGTTGATCACAGATGATGACAACAACAACAACAACAAAAAGAAAACACCTTGAAAATTTTAAATGTAATTAAATAAAAACGATACTCGGTGACAAGAAGGGGGAAGAAGCAGAGAAGTGGTAAGATAGAGCTATTTAGTATACACTTAATATATGGACATATATCAACGGTTAAGTGAAGAGCGCATCGACCACTTGACTTGACAGAGAAACAGTAGCTGCCACGCCTGCTGCTTGCCGCCTTCCTCCTTAAACTCCTTGCCCTAAAAATAATTCTCGACAACTTGGCAAAAACTGACGAAGATGAATTTTCTTTCTGTTACGGCAAAGAAATATGTTTTTCTTTCAGTTCTCCCAGGGAATTCAACCAAGATAAATAATGTAACCCAAAAAATAAAAAGATATATTTTATAATAGAAAGACTGTTGCGAGGGCTGCTCTTAAAGTTCATCTCTTGTTAGACTTATTTTAGTTAATATTTATGTGATTTTCATACTATAAGAGCACGCCTCGTTGCATGCGTCACTCGCACAGTGGTTCAAGTAAAGAAAATCAAAAAATATTAAAGTTATATGTAATTCAGCAAATATCCCCCAAATATCCCCAAAATATCCGCCATAAAAATGAGTTTAAATCTGTTTAAATCTTACATATTGTATTTAATAAATTTTGTCTCCAATTTTTAGCACTTCAACCCACTGTGGCCACAACTGATTTGTGTTTGGTTGCGGACAGTTTGATGAGGAGCCAAAACGACGGGACTTTGCCATTTTACTGGTATTCGGGACTTGGGACTCGGGAGTCGGGACAAAAAAACCAAACACTTGCGGCTAAATTGATGGACATTTGTTGTTTTTGGCGGCGACATTAATGACAATTGCAATTGTTCAGGCGCGAAACGAACCGCAAACCACTTTATTAGCGACGCAGACTCAACAATAATGCTTTTGATGATGCTCATGAGCGGGATGATGATGATGATGATGATGATCATGCCAATGCCAATGCCAATGAGGTTGATGATGTTGTTAGTGTTGGCATTTTCGTTTCGTTTCGCCTTGGTTATGCCTAATGAATTTCGACATTTTTGTTGACATTGTCAATTAATGTGAGATTAACTTGTGCTCCCGCATTCGCGAATTTCGCTCTTGTTGCGTGTTCATAAATCACGCATACGCCCAGTTGAACGAACTCACTGCCAATTAGCCTCAGGGGCGACTTTTTCAACGTTGAAATTCACACATATGTATGTTTCCGTTTCCGGTGCTGCCAAATCTCGCGTGCCAAATGGTGTGTCACCTGTCTAACAAAAAAAAAAAAATATCCTTCGGCTCGTGAGTGAACAATAAAAAGTACATTGGCATCTGGCCCAAATTGTGATGAGATGGGAAGAGTAGGACACTTAAAAAAAATTGGTAGATCTGCTTTACTATTATTTTTGGTTTATAGCATAGATTATTCCACCCACTTTCGAGCTGCCTCCTGTGAGAATTGAACTCACGACCGCTGGTTTACAAGACCAGCGCTCTGCCACTGAGCTAAGAAGGCGCTTGGCGTGGCAACTGCGTTACTTTGGGCACATTTTGAAGAGCGCAGCGAACGCAGCTCCAAAGAGTTTGAAGTAGACTCTTCGATTCAATTACGAATGCAATTAGCTAAATGGCTGCGTCATGTTGTTGTGATAAGCGAGGGAAGTTGAAGCAGTTGAAACGAGGGCGACACAGTGTCTGCAAGCTTATCAAAACTTTTGCTGGTGTCGTTTCTGATGCTGTCGTTGTGTTTCAGTTGCTGTTGTTGTTGTCGTTGTTGTAGTTGCCCATGTTGAGGGCTGACAAGCAGCGCAAAAAGGTTTATAAAACTTTTGGCAGGATCTTTGCGTTTACCTTGACTTGACAACGTTGTCCTTCAAATTGTGCAACAATCAGGAAACTTATTCCCATTCGGAAAACGTAAATTCTCTTGAGGTTATTTTCATTCTCATTTCCATACGACCCTAAAGCCTAAAGAATGGAGTGCTAACAATATTTATTACTATACAGATACTCGATAAAAGTTCAAGAAATTTTAAATGCTATGTGTGTAGTTTCTACCCTAATTATAAACTGCTATATCCAACTATAATATTTGGATATCTTTATTAGTTATAAATATGCTAGAATTTCAAGTTCTCCTATAGCTGCGTAAATTCGATGTTCAATAAATAATTAAAATTGGCATAATTTGCTGGTGTTTTTTTGGATGATGGTAAGCGGAAACTTCAATGTTGGCCATTAATTAAATATTTCCGGATATTGCAACAATGCGGTGAGCCGTAAACCATTTAAATTAAAATGCCAAACAAATATAATACGAGAAAGTAGTTGCTTTTATTCTTTTGTTGTTATTGTTATTGACTGTGAGGCAAATCATTTTTCATGGTCGATATAAAATTTGCTCATTAAATATGTCAATTATTTATATTACTCGTAATGTAAATGTACAATTACAAATGTTGTGTGGGAGGAAAATTATATCTTTCATTTTTTGGCATTTGTTTTCTGTGCATTCAAGGACGAATTATACATTTTTGAAGAAATATACCGAATAAATTGTAGCTCAACTTGAATTAGAATTTGTTATATTAGAAATTTCATAACTTTGAGCAATAAGAAGAAGAAACTACAAAGGATTAATTTATTTAAATATTAATAATAATAAGAGTAACAACTGATTCTAAAGGATTTGCGAGAAATTAATACATAATTTATTAAACAAATTAAATGTCTAATTTAATAAGCGCTCGGCCAACTTACACAGACAAGCGGACATATGTTAGCTAACCATAAACAAGTTGGCAGCCAACGAGATGCAATAATTTAATTTTCAATGCCCGAGCATTTAGCACAGGGGCTAACTACAGTTATAGTTATAGTTACGGTTACAGTTAGTGAAGCAGCAGGGACGGTACGGGGCGGGACGAGGCAATCATGCTACCTAATTGGACTCCGGAGAGAAGCGGCGATGCGTGCTGTCGGGTTGGCAGCCGTTTGGCTTGGAGCATGCTGCAAACTGGCTGCTTAATTTGCTGCACTTCAATGGGCCACCGAGCATGGAGATTAAAGTAGGAGTTGGGAAGGGATGAGGGTGAAGGTCGTAGAGGGAACGGGGGAAACCAGAGAATGTATTTCTTCGAGCGGATTGCGACAAGTTGGAAAGGGGCACAGGCAGCAAAAAGTGCTGAAGCGAATGGCAGCCATTTTGTAATTTGTAATAACCACATTTCCATGGTATTATTAGGTGCGCAACTAAGTTCCCGCTGTTTGTCAATAGACGCTGCCAGCAGTGTGTGCTAGTCGATTCTAACATAACGTAAACGGTTTTAGCCAAGCTTAGACATATGGTAAACAAACTGCTTCGACACATTAGTAATTTTGTTTTTGTATCATATACTTTTCGTTTTGTGAAAATGACTGATTTTGTGCCGAATAATCGTCATTTGCGGGAAGTGTTAATTTTCCTCCTTCATTTGAAAAAAATTTTTTTTTATGAACTGCTAAAACCCAGCGAAACCATCACTGGGGATCGGTATCGACTTCAATTGATGCGATTGAGCCGAGCACTGCGCGAGAAGCGGCCGCAATACGCGGAGAGGCATGAAAAAGTGTTTCTGATTTGGCCTCACGTTGCCAAATCCGTTAAAACCTACCTTGAAACGCTGAAATTGGAAATCTTAACCCACCCGCCATATTCTCCAGATATTGCGCCGTACGATTATTACCTGTTCCGATCGATGGCACATGGACTAGCTAACCAGCAGTTCCATACACATGAAGACATCCAAAAATGGCTTGATTCGTGGATAGCCTCAAAAGATGGACAGTTTTACCGCGACGGTATACGAGATCTGCCAGAAATATGGGCAAAAGTAGTAGCCAGCGATGGGCAATACATTCAATGATTCAAATGTAACCATTTTTTCAGAATAAAGTTGTGTTTTCATCAAAAAAACAGCGAGAACTTAGTTGCGCACCTAATACAACGTGAACTAAGTCAGGTAGTCGACTGGCAGATACCCTGTAAACAAAGCCTACAACACATTTGCGCTCAACTCAAAGCAAGAAACATCTACATACCCTCCCACAACTTTGTATACAGGGTATTTAAAAGCCATAAAATTCAGGAATCGGCAGCAATTCCTAGAAGCACTCGACTGCTGCACAAATTGACTTGTGTCCAGGATACGGGTGAGGACGAGGTCGGTAAAAGGTCCAAACAAAGCGACAATGGCAAAAAGCTGTCAGGTAACAGACCCCAAACGTGGTGAAACCCTATTGTAAATGGCTGCATGTATGATTTAACGAGAGTGATTCTTGATACCCTGTAGCTTTAATTTTGTTATGACTGGGGGTGTTTGCGTAATGATTAAATGTAAGTAACATAAAGATGATTGAGGTTTAAAATCAGAGCAATACTTGTTAAATCATTATACATTAATTCCCTATGTACAAAATTGCAGAAAAGTTTAGCAATAAAATCATCTCTCTTTAAAAAAAGCTCTATAATTTTCCAATATAACAACAACATTCAGATTGAAGAATATAGAAAACCGGTCAGCTGTCCCATTTGATATGTCAGTTTCAAGGCTGACAAGGGTGAAAGCGATTGTCTGCCAATGACGTCAAAAGGATCTATTGAATAGATAGCATTCAAATGATGTTTCCCCAAAAGGTTCTCAAAAAAAAAAAAAAAAACAAGATAAAGGGACGTAAATAAATGAGAGGGAAGTTTAATTAGCAGAGTGAAAATGTTTTGAAATGTTCGAAAGCAGTACAAAATGATTCAAATGATTTAATTCGTTAGGCAGCAGCTGGCAATGCTCATAGATAGATAGATAGAGAAATACGCATTCATACAAATATTTCATTGTGCTTTATTGTTGTTTATAATATGTACATAAATAAATAAGTAGCTATAAGCTGCTTTATAGCTCCTGCTCCAATTCGCACACACCTGGCGGGTAACCGACACAGCTCTTTTGTATGACTGACAGCACAGTTATTTGATATAATAATAATAATAGAGAGCTGCCGCCTCCGAGCCATCGCAATTCCCAGAATTCTCCAAACATCACTTGAACTTTAGGAACAGAACAGTCAGCTAACAATGAGACTTGTAAATTGTAGACGCCTCAATGAGATAATTGGTCGGTGTAGCAAATTAACCAAATTAAACTGAAACGCTACAGTAACTGGAGCTTTAGGCACCAGCGTAAGCAGAAAGAATTTAAAACTATGTGGCAAATAGGCAATTTACAGAAATATTCACATATTTTACCATAAAACTAATTGTACTCTTAACGAAATAATTGACATTCTTTTAGATTAATCTGTCACTAGCGGAAGGAGAAAAAGTCTGCTTAAAGGTTTAAGAACTAGTCGATCCCTTCAAAGTTATTTAAATATTTGAGCATTATTAAATTAACCATTTACGGTATATCTAACGAGTTTTTTTCTTTTTTTCAAGATGAATTTGTCACCAGCGTAAGCAGATAAAATTAAGAGCTGTGTGGCAAAGAGGAAATTCACATATCTTAGCATTAAACTAATTATACTCTTATCGAAATAATTTACATTCTTTTAGATTAATCTGTCACTAGCGTAAGGAGAAAAAGTCTACCTAAAGGTTTTAGAACTAGTAAATCTCTTCAAAGTTATTTAAATATTTGAGGAGCATTTAATAAACCAATTACTGAATATCTAACGAGTTATTTTCTTTTTTTCAAGATGAATTTGTCCCCAGCGTAAGCAGAAAGAGTTAATATGCTGAACTTATTTATACCCGCGTCAAATTCATTAATTATAATCATATGTATTGTAAATGTATTTTTTTTGTAATATAGCGACTTACCAATATTAACAATGCCATGATTGGTTAGTTCCCAGCATGACTGTAAGCGTAATATGCTCAAACTGTGACTTTGCTTTGGCGAAAAATATCCGAGGGCAGCATCTGTGACATGGTAAGCCTGTTGGAAACGACAAAAGCGACAAATTCAATTAAGTATGAGTTCATGTTCCATGTTCGCTTCTTCCTCGTTCTCTTCTATCCATCAGGGGATACTTGCCTGCAGTGAGAACTCGTATAAGGATGGCAGCAGCTGTGCCACAGCTCCGACAGCCTCGTCCGCGATGTTGATGCAGTCCGCCAGTGACAAGGACACGATCCGAGGGGTCAAACAGGCCCACAGTCCGGCCTCGGTGACCTCATTGCAGCCGGCCAGCTCAAGTTCAAATAAACTCTGCAATTGTCATTTTATTTACGAAATTACTTCTTTGTTGTATTTTTTATCTTTATTGCCCCCAACTTGGCTTTTTAATTAAAAATAAAGAATGAGGCGGGAATTGTAATATCAAAACAAAAAGTGTTTTTTGTTTATTGTATTTTATTAACTAGCCTATTATCTTTTAATATTTAATTTTTACGTTTTTTAGCAGCAAAACTCATAAATATTCATAAATAATCGTAGGTAAAGTCAACCAATGAAAAATGTATTAGTGTTGATGAATTATTTCAAATATTTCTAAGTATCTGCTTTGAAGGCTTGCTACAGATTTTTACACAATTTAATGGCACACACTTTATAGCCACTTTATGGTGGCAGAGTATAAAATCTAAAGTTTTTGGCAACTGACTCAACTTTGACCTTTGCAGAAGCAAAACAGCCAAAATGAAAGGCAAATAAAACATTTGACAATACTCGTAAGTCGACCCACATCGCGTGCCAGCCAATATGTCGGGGGTATTTGATCTGACTAGCCACAATTTTGTACCTACAATGTTCTTACATATTGTTGTTGTTGCTACTGTTGTTTTGGCCAAAGTTTTACTTCGTTTCGTGGCGACACTCAAGAACTTTGGCTCATAAACGCCGAGCGCAAAAAAAAATACATCAAATCAAAGTACAATAGCAATAAAATAGAAAAGTCAACGGGAAATGGAATATGGAAAAACGCTTAGTGGAAATAGGGAAAAAGGAAATTATGTTTATACATGTATGCGAGTATAGACTGGCGACAAACATAAAAAGTACGAATGACTAAAACTTTTATCGCTAACTACATCAACAATTATACCAAACTAAATAAAACAACTTGTGTTGAACTATCAGAGTTTGAATATCGGAAAAAGAACCAACTTCAATGTAGTTAAACAAAAAGTTGTAAGTTAAGGGCATATTGAATTGTGGAATTTATAGATCCATTAAATGTCCACATGTATTTACCTAGTTATAAAAACAACATATATCCAGAAATTATCATGGATACACAACTAATCTTAACTAAATCATTCATTTCAAATTCCAAAAATTATATCTCAAAAAATTATTTTAGGATCCTTAAATCCTTCTATTTATTTGCATAAACTGTTAATGGAGTCATATTTATAACTTGTTAATACTTCTCTTAGAACAGATGTTCAACTATCTTATCTATACGGGCTTTATAAAAAATTATTTCAATTAAAGAGATATGTTAATAGATTATTTCATATCAGAAGTTTCGATATGTAAATGGACTGGCCTCTAATTAGATTCCAGCTAATTGTGACGCTAAAAGACTTTATTGTTAATGGTACAATAGTTTCGTAGTAGTTGGTTTCGTATTTTGTTTGCTTTTATGGCCAACACAGCGAAGAAAAAGTTTTGTTATTCGCCTGGCCAACTGGTTGGCAACACACACGCGTATCCAGGGTAACTTTTTTCCACATGTCAGCAACAAAATCAATAACCAAAAGCCAAACAACAATGAGCCAAGAGTACAATCAATTCATTTTTGTTTGTTTTCTTGTTTTCATTTCATTTTCCTTTTCATAAATTTATCCTATATTATTAAATTAGTTGACCACTGTATAATTTTTTGATTGAGCAAATTTAAAGTTAAAAGCTTTCTTAAATTCAGCTCAGATTCCAAAGTTAATTAGCCATACTTTTGCGCACTTTCATAATTTGTTGGCCAAACGTGCGACTGGCTGGAAATGTTTAAGAATATCCGGCAACGGCAAAGGCAAAGTCGCGACCGTCTTTATGGGTCAGCAGGGTTCAACACCAACAGCAACACCAACAACAACCGCACACTTAAGGGTCAACTTTAGAGCCAGCAATGCGGAAGTTACGAATACGCCGCGTGTGCGCTGAAGGCAATTGCGGGCATAAGGCCCATTAAATATGAACTCGTCGCATTTCCGTCGCATTTGCAAGCATTTTCACAAATTACAGACGCTTGTTAATGCAGAAAACTATTGGATAGTCCGCAGGGACAAAAAGGGTCACAGCTGCACAATGCACAATATGCCCATTCCCCAAGGTCAAAATTTCTGTATTGTTGGGAGCACTCAAACGACTGTCAACTGTTCCAGCTGCTTCACGCATGCCATTCTTGTTGACATTTCCAGCGACAACAATTTGCAATCAAACCATTTGTCAGACACAGACACACACACACACACACACACACACAGATACACTCAACAAACTGGGCTCATGAACATGACATGCATTCACATTGAATTAATTCCGACATTGCAGATTGACACGCAGCCAACTGACTACTGACTAAGAGACTGACACAACCGCAAACACTCTGAGATATATACTTAAAGATAGAGAGAGAGAGCGAGAGCGAGAGAAAGAGAGCGAAAGACAGAGGGAGAGTGAGGAAATCATGTTCTACATTATCCACTTTACTCTGTGTGTGTGTCTGTGTGTTTGGACAGCTGCTGTCTCCTGCTGAACTCCTAGTAGATTAGCCTGCTTGATTGCACTGGATTGGCCCATGGAAATGAATAGATTATGTTAGTTCCTCATTTCTCCAAACTTGGCATTGACAACACACACAGCTGATTGCAGTAATTAACCCAACTGAGTTGATTTCAATCTAAAATGCTTGAAACTTTTGGCAGAACTGACAGTTTTTTCAAGTACTTCATCATTAAAGAGACTTAAATGAATTCAAAGAAGACTAAAAATAAAGAAATATGTTTGGGAGATTGAATAAAAGTAGCATATTCAACGTTAATTCTGACAACTGATTGACAAAGATTCAAATCAAAAATTAAAACTCATTCGCTTGGCCACGCATCTTATAAAAGTTTTACCATGCGAATCTGCACTCATTAGACTTATGCTCACATGAATATGAATATTTGATGAGTATTCGTATTCGCATTCAGCACAAATTAGCTAAACAAATTATTTCACTAAATTAAATGAAATTTATGGGGATGCTTTGATGTGATTTGCGCTTGAAATTGATCGCATCAATTCGTTATGAGATTGCAGAGGAAAAGTGTAGAAACGAACACACGACTTGCCTGCACCTGAACCTCCTCTTCTTCCTCCCCCTCTTACAAGTTCTAAAATATATTATATTTGGGATACTCTCGGGGGGCAGTGGATGACACACTTTTCCGTTTAACACGTTTCATTTCGTTTGTCTGTCGTGTGGCTTTTAAATATAAAATGCAAATATTTTTCACTTGCCAGGCAGGAATTTCGGTTAGTTTATTTTAAAATTACGTATACGCCGTGTGTCGTGTCCACCCGCCCACGGTCATGGGAAGCTGTTCGATGTGGTTGCTATTCCCCAATTGTCGGACAAAAAGCGCCATATGATAAATATATAAGATTCTAGTTAATCCATCTTCACAACAAGAACAAATCTTCTATAAGCTTTATACATATTTTCTAGGATATTACTTTGGAATTCTTTAGTATTGTTTAAGTATTTGGCTGGACTAGAAGATTTAAGAATAGAAAGATTCAATGAATAACTATTAACTATTAAATTGTAATTTATGGAAACTTAAAAAGGCTATAAATGGAACCCTTAGAACCAGGGATTAAAACCCTAACCCAAACCGTAACCTTTAACCGGTAAAAACCGATTGAAATTTAAAACCGTAACTGAAACCGTAACCGTAAAAACGTAACGTAAAAAAAAAATTTCATTTGACCGAAACCTTAAAACCGAAACTCTGTAAACCGAAATAACCGTTTAGTAACCTTTTCATTTATAAGGGTTAATTTCGGTTATTCACACATAAAAAACAAATGCAAAAATAATCTTAATTTTCTATTAAAAATTTCAAAAAAGATCTATGGTGTAACTTTTGAATAGAATTTTAAAAACATGTTTTATTTTCAATTTTTACTAAAAAAATTAAAAAAAACAAGTAAAAAAAATTAAAGACGTACAATTTTGATATTTTGTAATTATTTTTGATTTTCTTATTTTTAATTTTGATTATAATTTTCTTATGTTTAATTTTTAATTTTTATTTGTGATATTCATGATAAAATTAATTTGTTAAATGAAATATAAATATTGTTAAAATATTGAAGAATATTTGGAATAAATGTTTAAATGAAAAAATAAAACAGTAATGACTTTAATTATTATTACTATATTATTAATATATTTATATTTTTTCAAATACATTTTTTTTTCTGAACCGAAACCATACCGGTATTTCAAAACCGAAATATACAAAAACCGGTTCACCGTTACGAAACCTTTATTCAAAGATTTTGCGTAACCGATAACCGAAAACCTAAATGCGAACATAACCGAAACCGTAACGGAAACCGATATTCGTTTCGGTTTTAATCCTAGCTTAGAACAATGTAGTTTTTGTATTTAAAGATTTATTAATCTTTATGTTAACTCACCTGCAAGTGATCGAGTAACGTTTCCAGTCCTCGATCGCTGATCGAGGAGCAGCGCAGACTAAGCGAATGCACATGCTTGGAGGCCAGTGGAAAGGAGTGCACCACATCGAGGGCATCCTCGTCGGAGGCACCCACAAGGCCCAGGGCGTGGAAGCCGCGTCGGATGAGCGAATTGTAGAGCTTGCCACGATCACAGGCGGGCATCTGCCGGAGTTCGCGACACTGCAGCGTGGGCAACAGGCCGGACCAATAGCGTGGACTGCGGTACAGTATGTCCCGCCACTTGATGCACACCTGGGCGAGCACGCGTCGCTCGTACGGCGAGAAGTATTGAAAGAATCGATTCAGGAAACGATCGTCGAGCAGCAGGGCATCGATACTTTGAATGTGTGGCGGGTGCTTGTGGAGAATCAAGGCGGATTGGGTAACAGCCGCAGCCAGCTGGGTGGCCTGTGCCGAGCCGGGAGCAGCCACCACGCCATACGGATGATGCAGGTGCGGATTGGGCAGCTGTTTGCGCAACTGCAACGGTGTCCCACCTGCGCTCACCTTTTGTGCCGCCACCATGCCCATGGTACTAAAGGTGGGCGAACCTGGCGCCGGTATCATGATGTTCATCTGCTTGGCAATCGATTTGACTGTCGGCGTGGGTGGTGCACCCAGCGGCGTCATGCCACCAGGTGGTGCAGGCACGACACCTGCCATGACCATATGATGATTGGAATTAATCAACGTGGAACCGGCCATGGCCTGTAACTGTTGTTGCTGCTGTTGCTGCTGCTGTTGTTGCTGTTGTTGTTGTTGTTGCAACAGATGCGCGGGCAGAACATTGGAACTGACTGGCGGTGGTGCAACGGACATGGAAATGAGCGTGGCGCCTGGAGAAACAGCTGCATTTTGATTACCAGCTCGCGTCGGTTTATCCGGCGTTTGTGGCGTCACAGCGCCAGAGTTTGAGCTGCTGTTTAAGTTGGAATTCGAATTCGAGTTCGAATTGGAGTTGGAATTGGAGTTGGAGTTGGAGTTGTTGCTGTTGCTGCTGCTGCTGCCGCCGCAGAGTGCGTTTGTGACACGCTCCATTACTGAGGTCTTGCCACTGGATGAGCTCGCGCTGGACGTCGAATTGGAGGAGGAATTGTTGTCATTGCTGTTGCTGTTGCTGCTGTTGCTGTTGTTGCCACTGCTGCCATGATGATGCTTCGAGCGCAATCCTAATCCGTTGATGCGTTTCGATAATTCGGCGGAGGCACGCTCGACCACGCCCTGCGCCGAGATCGATGACATTGTATTCTGAAACAGATGCACTTTGCCACTCTCCTTCTCCCTCTCTGGCTCGCTGGCTCGCTCACACACACGCACGCACGCAGACACAATGTTAGCGCTCTCTCTTTCTGTCTCTGTCTCTCCGATTTACATAACGTGCAGTTGCTGCATGTTGCGAGCTTTTGACCTTGTTACGCCTCTTCTTCTTCTTCGTCGTCCTCTTCTTTGTGCTCTTTCTTGCGTTCACCTGCAATGCAAAAAAAAAACGTTATTCAGTTTACCGTTAAGCTGCGTTTCTTACAACTCCCTCTCTCGCTCTCTCTATCTCGCTCACACTAACGAAACACGAATTTATGTGGAACATTTCATTACTCATATTGTTGCACGCCATTCCTCAATTCCTTCATTCTACCTTTGCTCATCTCCTATTCATCATTCCCCGTTCGCCGTTTGCGATTTGTTGTGGCTACGAAAACTTCAGGCGATAAAAGCAAACAATGTAAAAACAACAACAGCAAAACAGATTGAGAGAGAGAGAGAGAACAACAACTATGCCAAGGTACTGAATGGAACAACAAATAAATGTTCCTTGTTGCTGTTGTTGTTAACTTTAAAGGCCATTTCGGTTCTCTGAACTGCCATAGAGAGAGCAAAGTTTGCTGGAGGCATTTTAAGGTATAAACACTTGATAATAATTTGATTGATAGTTGTGCTATAAATTACAGATAGTTCCGCTTAAGGACCTTTTTCAAATGAAAACTAATATATTTTCAATAAAATTGTAGAGCAGCAAAAATACAACAAAACATGCTGCAGTTATTCATTTTTGATATTGATAGAATATTCCTGCTTTTGTTCTCTAATTTCAGAAATGTAACTAAAGCGTATTTTTTAAGCATCCTGGTTTTGAATTTAATGTTTATTTTTGAAATGCCAAAGTATTCTATACTATTTATACTCAATACCATAAGCATGTAATTGAAATACAATTTTTCTAGGAAATAAGTAAGTACGCAAATTAAACTTAGTGTAAACAAGAAGAATTTTTAAGAGGAAAAAGTTTCTACAGAACTAGTTTCAGAGCATATACTTTCTGCAGAATCCTTATTTCTCTGAAAAATTTAAGTATTTTAGTTTTAATTTGCAGCTTATTCAGTGGAATTGCAGTTTTAAGCAAATCTAATTCTCTAATTGAGTTCAACATTGAAGTCAAGGCTGACAATTCAATAAGCTAAATGGCAATGCATTTTCAACCATGGTAAACACAAAAATGAGAGTTAAAAAATGCTTTAAATGCAAAAATGGGCAATATATTTTGTTGCAAGGCTATTGGTAACATTCCTGGCCAATGATTTAATGTGTCTGAAAAGTTTTTCCACTTTACACAGCTGGCAAGTGTCATTAATTACCAAATATCAAAGCTATTGAGGCTTTACTAAGTATTGAAAATCTGCTCGCAGTCTAAGCCAAGTTATGAGGGATGAAAGAAGAAGGCTAAAAGAAAACACATGAAATCATAAGCATGTCAAGTATCTGTGTGTGTGTGTAGTAATTTAAGAACTTAACCTGCTTCCAATCTCGAGACAAATGAGGTTATTAAAAAGCTCTGACTGACGGCGAGAAAGGAAAGAGGAAGCCAACAGCAAAATGCTCATCAGGTCGAACAAAGGATCCTGGTCATGAAAGACAATTTAATTGCCATAAATGGGGGCCCTTTTTATGCTTCACGTACTCCTCCGTCATGTGGCATGTGCCACCTCGTTTTGGACTGAAGGTGAACGATGTGTCGTTTATCGTGTTGCAGCCTCATCGCCACTCTTCACTCGACGGAAGCGGCAAAATCTTAGCGTTTTGCTTTCTCGTTGCCATTCCGCTTGTGAGCAACACAATGGGGCAAGAGCACAAAACAAAAACAAAGTAAGATTCACAGCGGGGAAGGTGAACCCTGGAGGACCAGAAGGGGAGCCTTTGAGGCGACATTGTCTGTGATTTCCTCATCGTTGAATTGCCTCCGTAGGTGTGTGTGTGTGTGTGTGTGTGCGCTCAATTTCCGCTTCTTTAGTTTGTCCCTCAAATTCTTGACCTATCGAACATACTTCGTGGGCAAGGTTAACTATTGTTCAAAGCCCAACTTGAAGCGCTTTCTGAGATTTCTTACGTCAAAGTCAAATAAGAAGTTTGCTTTACATAAGTCACACTTTTCTTTTATTATTTTCCCTTTGCTACTAAGTTACATAAATCCCGCTGACTTTGTAACAAAGTTGATTTCAAAGTCCCAGAGGCTTCGTCTTATGTATTTGCTTTACAAATATTCAAATGCTCTTCAAATTTGCCAACTTTCAGTAAGAAATTTCCACTGAGTTCTAAGTCACAGAAATTTCTCTTAAGTTATACTATTTACTTTCTTTTTTAAATTTCTGTCATATTTTTATTTTATTTCTTGAAGTTTCAAAGCTTCTTTTCGTTATGAACATGAATTTATTGTATATTGAAGTATTTTCTCATAAAAAAAAAAAATCTTAACAGGCGAAAATCATTTGAAAAATGATAACACTTGGTCAATAGCAGACAAAGCAGTTGTGAAACTCTCTAAAGAGGCATGCAACGAAAATCGACCAAAAAAAAGTTGTGTGTGTGGAAATTTCCAAAAAAACCAGCTGCATACTGAATCTGAATGTGAATCTAAATGTCATCCCCCCCCCCCCACGCATACACACATATACACAGTCATAAATGCGTGAGTGTATTAGTGTATGCGTGTGTACTCGTCCGTACTTATTTCATTTTTATGCGAGCCTCCATTTTGTGAGCATTTTCCGCCGCTTTGCTGTGCGTCTATTTCTGGAGTTGGTTTGAGTCAAGTCGAGTTTTTGTTTTTGCTCTTGATTTTCTGCTTTTGTTGCTGTTTCGCGTGCTTCGTGCCTTCTGCTTATTGGATTTTACTTCATTCTCTGCTACTTCGCCGCGCAACGGTAACTACCTAACTAAAGCACGCTTTAAGTCGCCCCACAGCTCCCTACGCCACTCAGCGCTCTGTGTCAGGACCTGCTCCACATCCAAGTCCCATGCTTGTTACCCGCACCCACCCCCCGAGTCACCCCTCCCTCGTCCACTGCCCATTTGCGTTGGATTTGTATGCGTGCTGCGACAGCTTTATATATCGATTTTTGTCCCGTTGTTTTTCATACCCATTTGCGCTTTGATCTAAGCGATGAAAACAAAATAAATCTCCCGGATAGGACGACCATAAAGCGACTGTCAATCTTTTCTTTCTTTTTAATATCATCGCAACTTTTGCCTAACTGTAAGTTGTACATCAAAGTGGAAGCTTCCTCTAAATTCACTTATTAAATAAAAAATTTTTAGTATTACATTTAGCATACTT
>JBAMBJ010004119.1:0-54552 GCA_037043495.1 Drosophila recens
TGATCAATATTTTTTCTAACGATAAAATGAAATTATTTGGCGATAAATTTAACCGATAACTTTCAGCTTTGTTTTTTTAAATATATAATTCATATTTATATCATATAATCGATAGTTTTTTTTAAACGATAATATTGAAATTGTTGCGCGATAATTTTAACCGATAACTTTCACCTTTGATTTTTGATTTATGAACATGAACAATATATTTTTAACGATAAAATTGAAATTATTTCGCGATAAATTTAACCGATAACGTGAATCTTAAATTTTTAAAATTTAATATAAACCCCCGTAATATAAGCGATATTTTTTTTATAATATTGATAATATTGAAATTGTTGCGCGATAATTTTAACCGATAACTTTCACCCGATAACTTTCAGCTATGATTTTAAATTGATCAATATGAACATTATATTTTCTAACGATCGAAAAAATTTAAATGATTTGGCGATAAATTTAACCGATTACCGATAACTTTAACCTTTATTTTTTGTAAATTGAATATAAACCCCCTCTCGTAGGAGATGCTCTACATACTGGACAACATGGAGGAGATCAAGCAGCTGCTGATGACGGACGACTATGGCAAGCATCTGATGGGCGTCGAGGATCTGCTCCAGAAGCATTCCCTGGTCGAGGCGGACATCAACATCCTCGGAGAGCGTGTCAAGGTCGTTGTACAGAATTCGCAGAAATTCCTCAGCGATGATCCCGAATCGTACAAGCCATGCGATCCCGAGATTATTGTTAGCCGTGTCCAGCAGCTGGAGGATGCGTATGCGGAGCTAGTGCGTCTGGCCGTCGAGCGGCGCAGTCGCCTCGAGGAGAGTCGCAAACTGTGGCAATTCTATTGGGACACCGCCGACGAGGAGAACTGGATCAAGGAGAAGGAGCAAATTGTGTCCACCGACGAGATTGGACATGATCTGACCACGGTCAATCTGTTGCTGTCCAAGCACAAGGCTCTCGAATCGGAGATCACCTCCCATGATCCGCAGCTCCAAAATGTGGCCAAGGTGGGCGCCGAATTGATAACCGAGGGACATTTTGGCGCCGAGCGCATCAAGGATCGCTTGAAGGAGATTCTAACCAAGTGGGATCATCTGCTGGACTTGACCAAATATCGGCGACAACGTTTGGAAAATGCCGTCGAATATTTCCAACTGTTTGCCGATGCGGATGATGTGGACAATTGGATGTTGGACACGTTGCGCATCGTTTCCAGCGAGGATGTCGGTCGGGATGAGGCGAATGTCCAGTCGCTGCTCAAGAAGCACAAGGACGTGGCCGATGAGTTGAAGAATTATGCGGAGGTCATTGATGTGTTGCACAAACAGGCGGAGAGCCTGAAACTGAATCCGGAGGAGCAAGCGCTGGTGGAGCAGAGATTGGCGGCCATCGATGCCCGGTACAAGGAGCTCACGGAGCTGTCCAAGCTGCGCAAGCAACGTCTGCTGGACGCCTTGAGTTTGTACAAGCTCATGTCGGAGGCGGATGGCGTCGAGCAATGGATCAAGGAGAAGACCAAAATGCTGGACACCATGCTGCCCGGCAAGGATATCGAGGATGTGGAGATTATGAAGCATCGCTTCGAGGGCTTTGACAAGGAAATGAATGCGAATGCCTCGAGAGTGGCCGTCGTGAATCAATTGGCCCGCCAGCTGCTCCATGTGGAGCATCCGAATTCGGATGAGATCTTGGAGCGACAGAATCACCTGAATCAGGAGTGGAGCACGCTGCGCGAAAAGGCCGAGGCCAAAATGGAGGATCTGAAGTCGGCGCATGGCGTCCAAACGTTCTATATTGAATGCCGGGAGACGATCTCCTGGATTGAGGACAAGAAACGCATCCTGACCGAAACGGACAGCCTGGAGATGGACTTGACTGGGGTGATGACCCTGCAGCGACGGCTCAGCGGCATGGACCGGGATCTGGCGGCCATACAGGCCAAGTTGTCCAGTTTGGGACGCGAGGCGGACAGCATTGAGCTGGAGCATCCGGAGGAGGCGCAGCTCATACGCGAGCGAATCGCCCAGATTGAGCTGATCTGGGAGCAGCTGACCCAGATGCTGAAGGAGCGCGACTCGAAGCTGGAGGAGGCGGGCGATGTGCATCGTTTCCTGCGCGATCTGGATCACTTCCAGACCTGGTTGACCAAGACCCAAACGGATGTGGCTTCGGAGGATACGCCCACCTCGTTGCCGGAGGCGGAGAAGCTGCTCAACCAGCACCAATCGATTCGGGAGGAAATTGACAACTATACGGAGGATTACAAGGTGATGATGGAGTACGGCGAGAGATTGACATCGGAGGGTTCCACCACCGATGATCCGCAGTACATGTTCCTGCGGGAGCGATTGAATGCCTTGAAGGATGGCTGGGAGGAGCTGCATCAGATGTGGGAGAATCGTCAGGTGTTGTTGTCCCAATCCCTGGATCAGCAGCTGTTCAATCGGGATGCGCGCCAGACGGAAGTGCTACTGAGTCAACAGGAGCATTTCCTCAGCAAGGACGATACGCCCGTAAATCTGGAGCAGGCGGAGAATCAACTGAAGCGTCACGAGGCCTTCCTGACCACCATGGAGGCGAATGATGACAAGATTAATACGCTGCTCCAGGTCGCGGACACGCTGGTGGAGAAGGAGCACTTTGATGCGGACAAGATTGGCAAGCGGGCGGAGAACATTACCGGACGACGCGACGACAATCGCCAGCGTGCTCTGGATCAGCACGAGAAGCTCAAGAATCAGGTGAAATTGCATGAATTCCTGCAGGATCTGGAGGAGCTGAACGAGTGGGTGCAGGAGAAGTACGTGACCTCGCAGGATGAGAGCTACCGGAGCGCCAAGACCATACACTCCAAGTGGACGCGTCATCAGGCCTTTGAGGCGGAAATTGCGGCCAACAAGGAGCGTCTGTATGAAGCGGAGAAATCCGCCCAGGAGCTGTCCAAGGAGAAGCCCGAATTCAAGGACGTTATTGAGCCCAAGCTGAAGGAACTGGCCAAACAATTTGATGATCTGGAGCGGCACACGAAGGAGAAGGGCGCCCTGTTATTCGATGCAAATCGCGAGGTGTTGGTCCAACAAACCTGCGACGATATCGATAGCTATATCACGGATCTGGAGAAACAGATTGTGAGCGGGGATACGGCCAATGATTTGACCTCCGTCAACATCCTGATGCAAAAGCAGCAGGTGATCCAGACCCAGATGGCTGTGAAGGCACGCCAGGTGGAGGAGATTGACAAGCAGACGGAGTATTTGCAGAAGACCATACCGGAGGAACAAATCGAACCGATTGTGGTGAAGAAGACGGCGGTGCTGGAGAGATTCGAGAAGATCAAGGCACCGCTGATGGAGCGACAAAAGCAGCTGGAGAAGAAGAAGGAGGCGTTCCAGTTCTGTCGCGATGTGGAGGACGAGAAGCTGTGGATTGACGAGAAGCTGCCGGTGGCGAATTCCAAGGATTATGGCAATTCCCTGTTCAATGTACATGTCTTGAAGAAGAAGAATCAATCGCTGGCCACGGAAATTGATAATCATGAGCCGCGCATCAATGCCATCTGCAATAATGGACGCAAATTGATTGACGAGGGTCACGAGGATGCCCAGAAATTCGAGCTGCTGATCCGAGATTTAACCCAAAAGTGGCAGGAGCTGAAGGATGCCATCGATAATCGGAAGCAACAGTTGCTCGAGTCGGAGAAGGTGCAACAATATTTCTTTGATGCCCAGGAGGCGGAATCGTGGATGAGCGAACAGGAGCTCTATATGATGGTCGAGGATCGCGGCAAGGATGAGATTAGTGCACAGAATCTGATGAAGAAGCATGAGAATCTGGAGCAATCGGTGGAGGATTATGCAAATACCATACGGCAGCTGGGCGAGATTGCTCGGCAGTTTGGCAGCGATGATGCGGTGACCAGTGGCGATGCTGTCGCCGTCAAGCAATCCCAGCTGGACAAACTGTATGCGGGTCTCAAAGATTTGGCTGGCGAGAGACGCGCCCGTCTCAATGAGGCACTGCAGCTGTTCATGCTGTCCCGCGAGGTCGATGATTTGGAGCAATGGATAACGGATCGGGAGGTGGTTGCCGGCTCCCAAGAGCTGGGACAGGATTATGATCATGTGACGTTGTTGTCGGAACGTTTCAATGAATTTGCCCGCGATACGGAGGCGGTGGGCGGAGAGCGGGTGGCGAAGGTTAATGGAATTGCCGATAATCTGATACAAGCGGGACACTCGGATTCGGCAACGATTGCCGAGTGGAAGGACAACCTGAATGAATCGTGGCAGGATCTGTTGGAGCTGATTGAGACGCGCACACAAATGTTGGCCGCATCGCGGGAACTGCACAAATTCTTCCACGACTGCAAGGATGTGTTGGGTCGCATTCTGGAGAAGCAACATGGCGTCTCGGATGAGCTGGGACGCGACGCCGGTTCGGTGTCGACGCTGCAGCGTAAACACTACAATTTCCTGCAGGATTTGACCACGCTGTATTCGCAGGTGCAGCAGATTCAGGAGGAATCCGCTAAATTGCAGGATGCCTATGCCGGCGATAAGGCCAAGGAGATAACAAATCGGGAGCAGGAAGTACTCCATGCCTGGGATAATCTGCAGGCGATGTGCGATGCACGCAAACAGAAGCTGGCCGATACGGGTGATCTGTTCCGTTTCTTTAATATGGTGCGCATCCTGACCATCTGGATGGAGGATCTGGTGCGACAGATGAACACGTCGGAGAAGCCGCGCGATGTGTCCGGCGTGGAGCTGCTGATGAACAATCATCAGAGCCTGAAGGCGGAGATTGATACGCGCGAGGATAACTTTGGGGCGTGCATCTCGCTGGGCAAGGAGCTGCTGACCCGGAATCATTACGCCTCCGCGGACATCAAGGATCGCCTCATGTCGCTGAACAACAGTCGAAATGCTCTACTGCGACGCTGGGAGGAGCGCTGGGAGAACCTTCAGTTGAGTAAGTATCCGGATGGGAATGAAAGGCATTCAAGAAAGAATTTTTTGACAAATAATTGGGAGCAGTTGCTCCCGGAGCCACTGCGTGCCCACCGCTGATATAAACAATTATTGAAAGCAAAGAAATTTCGTAAGGTAGCAGAACAAAGTCTTTAATTAATCAGAAAACAGTAAATTAGAGAAGGAACAGTGGAAAATTATTTCAAAATATAATTATAATGAGAAGAAAATTTTGTATAGAAGAAAGAATTTTCGAAAAGTATCAGAAAAAAATGTATTTAAGAGTTTAACTATTTACAAAATTACAAAAATAAAATATTTGTAAGCGACAACAACACACAGAGGGCTAGATTAGCTTTACAGCTATTTTGTCACTTTTGCGACTTGGAATTCTCAACTGGTTCTAGATTCAGCTTAAACTCACCTACATTTAAAAAATTTGTAATTATATTTGACTTATTTTATCAGAAGAATCAGAAGAGACAACAGTATTCAAGAAAAGAGAAAGAAAATTAGAAATACACTAGCCAGAAAAACTATGCGTACACCCTTATTTTTGCTTTAACAGCTATGTTAGTGAAGTTATCACAGTAAAAAAAATATATTTGGAAAGGTCGTTCAAATTCCGTTTAAATGATGCAAAAATATTCTTAACCCATTAAGTACCCATTGAATATTTTGAGTTCAAAAAAACCTCAATTTTTCAACTTTTTTCCTCGATTTTTTCCAAAAAATGTTGGGATGCAAAAAATTCTTGAAACAATTCTAGGAATGATTGCAAAAAAAAATTTTCAAAAATATTTTTGTTAGTATTTTTTAAAATTGTTTGAAAACTGCAAAAAAGGCACTTTTTGCATGAAAATGAGGAAAAATGGGTTAAAATGGTCATTTTTAGGATTTTCAAACAATTTTAAAAAATACTAACAAAAATATTTTTGAAAATTTTTTTTGCAATCATTCCTAGAATTGTTTCAAGAATTTTTTTGCATCCCAACATTTTTTGGAAAAAATCGAGGAAAAAAGTTGAAAAATTTAGGTTTTTTTGAACTCAAAATATTCAATGGGTTAAGGGTTAATGGCTTAATGGGTTAAGGAAATTTTTGCATCATTTAAACGGAATTTGAACGACCTTTCCAAATATATTTTTTTACTGTGATAACTTCACTAACATAGCTGTTAAAGCAAAAATAAGGGTGTACGCATAGTTTTTCTGGCTAGTGTATATGGCATTATAACATATCTAAAAATATCATTGATAGTACTTAAATGAAGAAATCGTTTTATATTCAAGTTGTAGTAAAAGAAAAGATAGAAAATAATCAATAATTTAATAAAATAATGTTAATTTTTACGTATATCGATAGAAATCGATTAAACTATTCAGTTTTTTCATATTATTTTATTTTATTTATATTTATTCTATATCAAATTTTCTCCCGTCTTTTTTTTCGCTTGCAGTCTTGGAGGTTTATCAATTTGCCAGAGATGCTGCCGTTGCCGAGGCTTGGCTAATTGCCCAGGAGCCCTATCTTCTGTCATCGGAGCTGGGACACACCATCGATGAGGTGGAGAATCTGATTAAGAAACACGAGGCATTTGAAAAGTCGGCGGCGGCACAGGAAGAGCGCTTCAGTGCCCTTGAGCGTTTGACAACAGTGAGTTTAAATAAATAGTATTAAATAATAATATACCTATAAAAAATAATATATAAATAATATATAATCAGGGACTGCAAATAATTGTTATGAATGCAAATTTCAACTAAAAAAATCAATGTGAAGGAAATATGCTATAGTAAAGTGGTAGACATCAAAATTCCTATTTCAGTCATGACTAGCGATATCAACCAAAAACTTATATTTTAAATTTATAAGATATAAATCAAATTTAATTCTTATTTTTAATTTTTATTTAAAAAGTCATAAATAATCATTAAAATTCAATTTGTAATTAAATGTTGTAAAATAACACTTTTTTCTTATTTTGTTATTTTTGATTTTTATTTTAAGAGTTACAAGTAAGAGTTATTTCGTAACTTTTATTTTAAAAATCAAAAATTTAAGTTAGTGATACTATTTGTGGTATTTTTATGATTTCTAGTATATTTGTGGTATTTTTAGTATCAATTGCAACAGAATATAGAAGAAAAATTTAAATATAAAAGAAAAAGTCGATCAGGGGTGCCAAAGAAATCGCTTTCGCATGAATTTCACTTAAATTTCATACAAATTTACGTGAAATTCAAGCGAAAGCGATTTCTGTGGCATAATATAATATATATTTATATATATTTATTTTTTGATTTTTAAAATAAAAGATACGGAATAATTCTTATTTGTAGCTTTAAAAATAAAAATCAAAAATAACTCTTTTTTTTATTTTTAATGAAAAAATCAGAAAAAAGTGTTTTTTTACAACTTTTAATTAAAAATTTAATTTAATGACTATTTTTAGACTTTTGAAATGCAAATTAAAAATAATTGTTATTTCATAACTTTAAAATATAAATTTAAAAATAATTGTTAATTTGCAATTTTTATTTTAAAACTTACAACAGTTACGGTCCCTGATAATAATATATAAATAATAATATATACATAATAATATATAAATAATAATAATACTAATATTTAATCAAAATAATCATTAAAAAAATATATGATTTGACAATTAAATGGTATTTAATCTAAAAATCTACCACTAATTTTCCCCTCAAATAGTTTGAGCTTAAGGAGATGAAGAGGCGCCAGGAGATGGCCGAGGAGGCGGAGCGACAGCGCATCAAGGAGGAGCTGGAGGCCAAGGCCGCCTCGGAGGCGGCGGAGATTGCCAAGCGCGAGGCTGAGCGACGCGATGATGTCGATGTGGGCATTGCCCACGATGAATCAGGTAGGAGAGATGTACAGATGTACATGCATATATATTCAATGTTACTTTTTAATTTGATACCAACCCAACCTCTCATATCTCCACCTCATCACTTTTTAACCCCCATTTTAAAGCACGTAGAATTAATATGAAAAGCGGTTAACCCACAAAAAAAAAAAACCAAAAACTAACTCTTCAATCAAACCAAATATCGTTGTATGTGTAAATCCCCCAATTAAATCTCAACATTCCATCTCATTCACTCATGCTTACTAAAAAAAAAACAACAAAAATAATCGATAACGAAACGCATCGAATCGAATGGATTAATCCAACTAACAATAAACAATAAACAGCCGCTGCAGACACGTCCGTTGATGTTGAACGCGTTGTCGAGGCACAAACAGGTATAATCTTAATTAATCATCTTAACTCTGGATCTTATCGCTATTCTAACTAATCTATCTATCTATCTAACTATCTGTCAGTCTATCGATCTATCGCTAGTTGTATCTTTAGTAGTATTTACATAATTTATTACTTTCCAAAATTAATCGCTTATCGATTTTCTTCTGTAGAACGCGGCGCAACACCGTCCGCTGGAGATGGCCAGGAGGGTTACGTGACACGCAAGCACGAATGGGAATCGGCCACCAAGAAGGCGTCCAACAGATCTTGGGATAAGGTAAATAACTTAACACTCGGTCACATACATACATCATAATCAATTCATTTAATTTTAATACCTAAAATTTTATAACAAAAAATGAGAAAAAGTTCTAAAAAATAAAAAAAAAAAGGTTTTTAGGCCTAAAAAACACATTTCTATTACAAAATAGCCAACTCTAGCTTGAAAATAGCTAGAAACGCACAACTGAACACCACATCAATTCATATTTTTTAAACGTAAAATTTGATAACGAAAAGTGAGAAAAAAAAATGAGTAATTTTAATTTCTGGGTCTAAAAAGCACAAAAAATAGCTAGAAAATAGCTAGAAACGCACAACTGAACCAGCCTTGCCAATTTAGCTATTTTCCCGACAGATTTAGTGGGTTGCAACTGGCAAATTAATATAAATATAAAAATATGGTACTGTTTTTTAGCATTCTGTTTTTTTATTTCTACCTTCTTTCCATTCGTATTTAGAAATAAAATAAAAGTTTGCTAAAAAAAAGTAGTACCATAATTTGTATTATTTCTTTAAAATTTGACTATTCAAATCTGGCTATTTTTTAACGGATTAATTTTGGCTAGTATGAATAAAATACTTGCAAATTACCATGGCGACATTAAAACGCACTAAAAATACCAAAACAAAAAGAAAAATGCACATTCTTTCATTCTCTCTCATTCTAATTATAAAATGTGCGCGTATAAATGATAAATCATGTATGTATGTATGTCTGTCTGCCTGTCTATTTTTAGGTATATATGGCCGCACGAGTTGGACGCGTCTCGTTCTTCAAAGATCAGAAGGGTTACAAGAGTAATCCCGAATTGACCTTCCGCGGCGAGCCGAGTTACGATCTGCAAGGCGCTGCCATTGAAATTGCCAGTGATTACACGAAGAAGAAGCATGTGCTGCGAGTCAAGTAAGTAGTAGTCTATCGATATATCGATGGCCCGCCCGATAACTGTTTTTGAATTGCATTTCCAGGCTCGCAAATGGCGCCGAGTTCTTGCTGCAAGCGCACGATGACACCGAGATGACCCAATGGGTGACCGCTCTGAAGGCCCAGAGCGAGTCGGCAGCTGTGGCGGCGAGCAGATCGCAAACTTTGCCAGCTACTTCACAAAAGGACGAACCAAAGCGCAGATCGTTTTTTACTTTAAAGAAAAAGTAAATTTCAAACCATAAGAGCAGCTAATTCAAAACAAAAAAATACAACAAGAAAATGAACAGAAAAAAAACAAACAAACAAAAACAAAAAATACATATATATTTTTTTCATATATTTAATGCAAAACTTATTTCATAAAAAACAAAAGCAACAAAAAAAAAAAAACAAAAGAAAATTAAGAAAGAAAGATGACGAGAAAAGCAAGCAAAACAAGTAAAACATTATTATGCTTATCAAATTTGCACGATAAATACTGCTATTATTGATTAAACGTATGTATCTTATTTATTTAAACAAATACAAAGTAATATAAATATAAAACAAACAACAACAAAAAAAAAACAAAAACAAAAACAAATTGAGAAAAACTCGTATATGCATTTCAATGTATTCGATAAATAAACGAATTATTCCTCTAAAGAAAGTACACATCAAATGGTTTTTACGGCTGTGGGTTTCAGTGCTGCCAGATTAGCTTATTTCAGGCTAGATCTAGCTTATTTGAAAATGGAATAGCCTATTTGCCTAATTGCCTAATTTGCAAGTAGCTCATAGCCACAAATCTAGCATATTTTCAGTCAAAAGAAAATTGTGAAAACAAAATTGCGCAACAAAATGCAATAGCAATAGCTTGATTTTCAGTATATAATTTTTATTTTAAGCTTATTTTTACTCGGAATCTAGCAGCACCTGGCAGCACTGGTGGGTTTTATTATTCAAGTGGTTCATTTGTTTAAATGAACTAGTTCCAGGAAACTTAAAGTGGAAGGACTAATCGATTACCTCAAAATGCGGTACATATCGACTATTTGACGACAAGTCGTGCCGTACCATTTCCTGTCGTGTCACGCTACATTGACGTCAAGTTAGTCACGTAACTGTTGATAAATTCAAAAATTCGCTTTGTTTTATTATGCAAATAAATTAAAAAATAATAGATGTCAAAGCAGTTATTTGAAATTATTTTAGTTTTTGATTTATTTAAAATAAAGCAACATCAATGACAAAACGTTTTTATTTGTCGGATATATTTTATTATCAAATGAATTAGGTTTAATTTTATATTACAATTTTTTTTAGTTAAATTTATATGCCAATACTTTAATTAATCGAACTTGGTTTGCCCTTAATATATTTTTTAAAATTAATATATGTTGACTTAAATATGTTAAGTAAATTGCAGACATTAAAATTTAATTTTGAAAATAGCACAATTTCTAGCTAAGGGCAGCTCTTTAAATTTTTAGCTAACTTAAAAATAGCTAAAAGTGGCAGCACTGAGACTCAGTCAAAATCGGCCTGGTTTTTTTTTTCCGACGTTGCCCGCCAACATATGCAGTTTAAAAATGTAAACAAACGGGCAGCGCTGCCAGATGTTGCAATCGATAACAATGCACAAGTTGCATAGAATCGATAGGCGTTCTGCAGTTGAGTAGATTGGCAGGGCTGGTTGCGTGCAAGCAGAACAACGGCGACGGCGACTATTAATTGATTAAATATATAGATTTCAACTAAACTTAAGCAACTTAACGGCAAACAAAGCTAACTAAATTATTGTTAAATGGCCAGTTCGGCTGTATAGTATAAGACCCAAGTGTCATATTGGTTTACACACACAATGGCAGCAAACGCAGAGGAGCAAACGAAAACGAAAACTACAATTCATTCTAAGCCACTATTTGTGTAAGTGCATATGTGTAAGTGTGTGTGTGTGACGACATTGACTGCGACAGCCACCCACCCCCGCGAGCGCGCCCACAAATGTAACCTCTGCTTCTAGCGCTGCTTAAATCCACAGTGTGACCACAACAGAAAGAGAGAGAGAGAGAGAAAATAAAAACAATTGCAAAAAAGAAAAATTCAAAAAGTCAAAAAAAAAAAACAAATAATGTGCCATGTAAGGATGGATAAAGCAGAAGTTTAGCTAAATATTCTGTAACTAAACTAGACAAAAAATATGTTTAATCGACTGCACAACACTGGCGCCGCTGCAGCGACCACAGCGACAGGGGAGGCAGCGACGTCGACGACGGCAGCGACAGCGACTGCGACGCATGTTTCCAGTGGAGCCGGAGCAGCTTTAAGTGATCTCTATTTGCGTCCATTACCATATTTGGATGCCAAATGGTTGCGCGCCGATCTCATTGCTTGTCTGCGCAATTCCGCCAGCTCCGCGATCCTGTGGAATCATTTAATCCAGGATTGCGAGCTGGTTTCATCATCGGCACAGCCGCTTTTAAATGCCCGCGGCCATTTGTCGTATCTCGGGGACGATGGCAAGCATTATTGTGGTGCCCAGCAGCTGATGTGCGCCTGCTGTCAGCCGGACTACTGCGGCCCACTCTCCGCCTGCAATTGCGAGGCGTGTCGTCCCCTCGACTCCGACATTGCCATCAAGAAGCTGACGTCGCTGTCGGCGCAGCAGCAGCAGCAGCAGCAACAACAACACACGGAGCTAATACTCGGCAGTTGGCTGTGGAGCGAACTGCCCAAACAGATGGCCAAACAGGACTGTCAACGTTCTTTGATTGGGGAACTCCATGAGCTGGCGCTGCGCGCCGCGGGAAATTCTCTGTCGGCGCAGCAGCTGCGAATGCAGCTCTTTATCTATGAGCGCTATTTTGTGGCTCTCAGGCGGAGTCATCATTCGCTCACTGGAAGTGGCACTGGAACTGCAACTGGAACTGCGACTGGCGGCAGTGGAAATGCAGCGACTGCGGGGGAGGAGGACAGCGTTGGGGCGACGACGACGCTCGAGAAGCAGCAGGAGCTGCAGCTGATGCTGGTACGTTTATCGACCTATCGAGAATTGACATATCGATACATTTTATTTCGTTTTGAAATTTTTGAAATTTATTATCAATATCGATTTAATTGTTCAATTGCTTTTACGTTTATCGACCTATCGATCTATCGATAAATTGTATTCTGTTTGAAATGTGTTGTTTTTATTTTCCTATTTTTGATATACATACGTGTATCGAGAGTCGACTTATCGATCAATTTTATTTCATTTTGAAATTTTTGAAATTTATTATCAATATCGACTTAATTGTTCAATTGCTTTTACGCTTATCGACCTATCGATCTATCGATAAATTTTATTCTGTTTGATATGTGCATTATTTTTGTTTTCATTGACTTTTAATAATAAAAAAATAGCTTATTATATATATTTGGAAAGTTTGTTTAAATTCCGATTGAATGACACAAATTTTTCCTTAACCCATTTAGTACCCTTCGAAAATTTCGAACTTACGTAAAAGTCACTTTTCGAAACTTTTCTCCTCGATTTTTTAAAAATAATATTTTGATGCAAAAAAAATCTTGAAACAATTCTAAGAGTAACTGCAAAAAAAAATGTTCAAAAATATTTTTTTCTAGTATTTTTGATAATATTTCGAAAATTCTAAAAATGATTTGCAGTTTTCAAAAAATTATAAAAAATACTAGCAACAATATATTTTTGAAAATTTTCTTTTGCAGTTACTCTTAGAAGTGTTCCAAGAATTTTTTTGCATCAAAATATTTTTTGTGAAAAATCGAGAAAAAAAGTTGAAGAAGTAGACTTTCGCAAAAATTCAAAATATTCCATGGGTACGCAATGGGTTAAGGAGAGTTTTGTGTCATTCAATCGGACTTTAAACGACCTTTCCAAATATAAATAATAAGCTAATATTTTCTTATTTAAAGTCAAAATATTACATTTTGAAGGGAGTGTAAAGAATTTCTTGACAAACTGTAGATATGTATATTTAAAACTGTCAAGCTAGAATAATGTTGCTCTTTTTTTTATCGAAATAGAATTGATATTGAATCGCTAAGCATATTTAAATGTTTCAAATGTATTTTGCGCAGGTGGAGAAACATGTGCGGGTGCCGAATCCGAATCCGATGCCGCATCCGATTTCGGTGACTAAACTGGAGCCGTCGGAGCACGCGGCTCTGGGATTGGCGCGCGTGGGGACGCGGGCGGCGTTGAACTTCAGCTTTGCGTTCCTGCGCCGTGCGTGGCGATCCGGCGAGGATACGGAAATGTGCAGCGAACTGTTGAGCGAGGCGCTCGAGTCGTTGCAGGAGCTGCCGGAGGCGTCGCTCTTCGATGCGAATGCATCGAATGCTGCTGGCATGGATTCGCCGGTGTCCCCGTTGTGGCTGGAGGTGATGGAGCGTTCTATTAAATTTCTACGCCTTGTGGCCTTGGGCGATCCAATGGGCGGACGTTGTTTGGCGCCGCTGCAGGACAGGCATACGGCGCTGTGCCTGCTCCTGGAGCTGGGCGTGCAAAAGGGAACGCTGGCGGCGACACTGGAATGTGTCGTCTTGTTGCTGCTGCTCTGGGAGAAGGATAACGACAATGGACACGGACACGGGCATGGCCACGGGCATGGACATGGCAATGTCAATGGCGATAATCGTGATGTGCCCAGGAAAACGGGTGCTCCTCTGCTGCGCATACTCCAGCGCTATCAAGGATTGGGTGGCGAATCTATGCCAAGTCACGCCGGTTCAGGAGGATTGGGAGCAGGAGGAGGAGCAGGCGGCGGAGGAGCAGCAGCAGAGGCGAGTGCCACGGAAACCTTTTTGCGTTTCCTCATGCTGCCCAAGAGCAGCGCGGCGATTGTGGATCTGCGTCGTGCGGCGGTTGTCATCATCTCGCATCTGGATCGTCTTGTCCAGCCGCATATGCCGCATTTGCCCAGCAGCCTGTTGCGTCCCCGGAACTGCGCAACTGCAACTGGAGCAACTGCATCCGCATCCTCATCTTCGTCTTGCCTGGAGCAGCAACGTGTCTATGCTTTGGGCTGGCCAACGCTCTCCAAGGAGCAGCAAGGCTTCAATGTCGAGCCCGCTCTGAGCTGGACAGGAACAGGATCAACGTCTCCATTTGCGGCACCATCAACATCATCGCCATCGCCTCCACCGCCGTTGGCGCTCCTGAGCTGCAAGTTCCAGCTGAAGCAGGTCGTCTGCAGCGAGGATGTTGTCCTGATGCTCAGCCAGGAGGGCAAGCTCTACAATTGGCACATTGCCAAACCGGAAACGGAACCACAACTCATCGACTTTCCGGAAATCGCCAACGAAACATTTGTGTCGATCGCATCGCATTGCGAGGCACGACATTTTCTGGCCATCGATAGCAACTGTAAGTGCTTCTCAATTTTATTATATATTTCTTATTTAATTTTATGTCGACGCTTGAACCAGTTGGGAATTCTAAGTCGCAAAAGTGACAAAATGCCATTTAAGGGGGTATTCTAGTGTAGAGGCATGAATTTCACGCGGTTTTTGCAGCGCTGTACAAAGGAAACAAAAAATATATTTTGAATTTTTGCAAGTCTACTTTTTCAACTTTTTTCCTCAATTTTTCACAAAAAATATTTTGATGCAGAAAAAATCGTAGAAAATATCCAAAAGAGTAACTGCAAAAGAAAATTTTCAAAAACATTTTTGCTAGTATTTTTTATAATTTTTTGAAAACTGCAAAAAAGGCACTTTTTGCATGAAAATGAGGAAAAATGGGTTAAAATTGTCATTTTTAGGATTGAAATATTATCAAAAATACTAGCAAAAATATTTTTGAAAATTTTTTTTTGCAGTTACTCTTAGAATTGTTCTAAAAATTTTTTTGCATCAAAATATTTTTTGTAAAAAATCGAGGAAAAAAGTTTTGAAAAGTGACTTACATAAGTTCGAAATTTTCGAAGGGTACTAAATGGATTAAGGAAAGTTTTGTGTCATTCAATCGGAATTTAAACAACCTTTCCAAATATATATAAAAAGCTTTTTTTTCTTATTTAAAGTCAAAATATTAAATTTTTAAGGGAGTGTAAAGAATTTCTTGACAAACTGTATATGTTTTAAATATGAAGACTTGACTTACAGTAGCTGTTATAGTAAAAAAAGAGAGTGTTCTTATTATTTTGACAAGTAGTGTTTATCTTAAATTTTTCCATTATTTATTAATTTTGTACAACTGATGTTTCGAAATTCCGATGTCACTTTGAACTGAGTTAACTGATCCGAGTGAACTTCTTTGACAGGCAACGCCTATTCCTGGGGACTGGGCGAGGGTCATCGCCTGGGCCACGGCGACTGTCATGCCCGCGAGGTGCCCACCAAAATCGAGACGCTGGTGCGTCTGGTCAGGTCGGTTTACTGTGGCTGCAGCTACAGTGCAGCGATCACCTGTCGCGGCAATCTCTATACGTGGGGCCGTGGCATGTATCGGGATGATCAGTATTTGCCGGCACTCGTTGTGGCACTGAAGGATCATCAAGTGGTGGACGTGGCGCTGGGCAGTGGCGATGTCCATACGCTGTGCCTGACAGCCGAGGGATTGGTCTACGCCTGGGGCGACGGCGACTATGGCAAGCTGGGCAACGCCAGCTGCAACAGCAGCCTGCAGCCGCAGCTCATCGATTGTCTGCCGCGCGTGCAGCGCGTCTTTGCCGGATCACAGTTCTCGCTGGCGCTGACCAGCGAGGGACAGCTCTACAGCTGGGGCAAGGCGTCCTGCCTGGGACACCAGCAGGTGGAGCGCAATGTCCAGGGATGCAGTGTGCCCAGACTTATCAACAGCCTGCAGGTGAGTCTAATAATCAGGGACTAAAACCAGCGACCGTAACGATTATAATTTTTAAAATATATATTATTAAATAAAAGTTTTTTGTTGATTTTTTAGCAGTTTTTTTTATAAAAGTTTAAAATAAAAATTATTCTTCAATTTTTATTATAAAAGTTGAAAAATAATAATTGACTGATAACTAATTTTTAATTTAATAAAATAATAATTCATTTTCAATGTTTATTTAAAAATTATAATTTAAATCTTATTTAGAATTTGTATTTTAGTAATTGAAAATAAAAGTTATTTTTCAGTTTTTATAAAAGTTTAAAATAACTTCAATTTTTATTATAAAAGTTTATTTTTTTTAAAAAAATTAAATGGAAACTAATTTTTAATTTAATAAAATAATAATTAATTTTCAATGTTTATTCAAAAATTATAATTAAACTCTTATTTGAATTTTTATTTTAGCAATTGAAAAATAACTTTTATTTTCAATTTCAAGTTAAAAATAAAAATAATTTTTTAATTTTTATTATAAAAGTTGAAAATAACTTCAATTTGTATTATAAAAGTTGAAAAATAAAATTTTACTGTAAAGGTTTTTTTAAATGTTTTAATAAATATTTTTGTTTTCTGTTTTCTTTAATTTTGGACTCTCCAAATTTACTTTTCTAAATCTAAATTAGCTTATTAACATTTTTGCTATTTTTGATTTTCAAATGACAAGTTTTCTTATTACGGATTTTCCAATTATTTTTCAAAATTCTTAAAAATTGTTCTCATAGGATTTTCATAGCGACGGCTTTAGAGCAGCGGTGGGCACGAAATCTGAATTCGAGAGCACAACAATAACAACTACAGACAGTAGGCAGAATAATAGTTGGGAGCATTTGCTGCTCTCGGAGCCACTGCGCGCCCACCGCTGCTCTAGAGAATTATAATAATCTCAGCTTCAACTAAAGTAATTCGGTATCCATTTTTAATTTCTTCAATTGCAGCACAAACGGATTGTGGACGTGGCTGTGGGCGTGGCACATTGTTTGACCCTGAGCAGCAGTGGCGAAATCTTTGGCTGGGGTCGCAACGACAATCAACAGATCTGTCCCGCCTCCGTTTGCAGTGACCCACTGATCCGTCAGCCCATTCTGGTGGCGTTGCCCACGCTCCCGGCCAGCGGAATGGCCTGCACCGCCTCCCAGAGTCTCATCTGGACACAGAGCACGCGACAGGGTGTTCCATTGCGTGCCCCGTTCGTGATTGATCTCGGCGAGCCAACGTTTCGTCTGCTCGACCAACTGCTGGGCATGTGCAGCTCCAGCGCCGCCCAAGACAATCGCCAGACGCCCAACCAGGAGTCCGAATGCATTGCCGTCGCCTGTCTCAATTTGGTGCGTCTCCAGCTGCTGGCGCTGATCGCCAACGGCGTCGAGCCGCGTCACGTGGGTCTCGCCAGCGGCGGACGACTCCTCAACAGCCTCAAGACGCGCATTCTCAGCCTCGCCGGGGGATCCCAAGTTCTGCGCACTATTCAAATTGCCGCTCAGCAGGCATTGCAGGTAAGTCTTCTTCTTCACAGAAGAAAAGAAAGTAAAGTTAATCCCTTAGGTAAGGGTAATCCAGTCAATCGGAAGCATAACAACAAAATATACAACAAAATAGTAGCTCCCAACTATTTTTCTGATCTAAATGGACAAGAACAAATTATAAAAAAGTCGCCGTCAACGCGAGCTTTTCTTTTCTTACATTTTACGAAATTACAACACATTCTATACGAATTTCGATAAATTAATCTTTGAATAGAAAGCGTTAAAGACATGAATTTATCGAAAAGGACAAGAAAAAAATATAAAAAAGTCGCCGTCCACGCGAGCTTTGCTTTTCTTACATTTGTCGAGATTACAACACATTTTATAAGAATTTTAACAAACTATTCTTAGAATAGAAAGCGTTTAAGTCATGAATCAATCTAAATGGAAAAGCAAAATTTATAAAAAAGCAGGGACCGTAACGATTATAATTTTTAAAATATAAATTATTAAATAAAAGTTATGTGTTGATTTTTATAAAAAAAATTAAATTAAGACTCTTATATTTTGATCTAAATAAAAAAATTTTAAAATAATAATTAAATTTCAATTTGTATTTAAAAATTATAAATGAACTCTTATTTTCAACTTTTATTTTAGGTATTGAAAATAAAACTTATTTTTAAATTTTTATTATAAAAATTGAAAGTAAAAATTATTTTGCAATTTGTATTATAAAAGTTGAAATTTAGAATTATTCTTCAATTTTTATTATAAAAGTTGAAAAATAAAAATTGACTGTAAATGTTTTTTGAATTGAAAGGCGTATTTCCAACAGTGACATGTATATACAAAGTCATAGCCAAGGAGAGTCGGAGCAACGTTACCCTCCCACCCCTCACCCCCCCTTGTGAATGAAATACACCTTCCGGCTTAAAAGACATTTGCATTCAATTTTTATTTTTCAACTTTTATAATAAAAATTGAAGAATAATTCTTATTTTCAACTTTTATAATAAAAATTGAAAAATAACTTTTATTTTCAATTTTTGTAATAAAAATTGAAAAAAACCTTTTATTTACAATTGCTAAAATAAAAATTGAAAAATCATTTTTATTTTCAATTTTTATTATAAAAATTGAAAAATAACTTTTATTCTATAATTTTTATAATAAAAATTGAAAAATAACTTTTATTCTATAATTTTTAAATAAAAATTGAAAATAAAAGTTTATCCAGTTTCTTATAACACTTATTTGCGGTCCCTGTAAAGAAGCAGCTGCTGCTCCCGGAGCCACTGCGTGCCCACCGCTGGTCAATAAGATTATACCATACTAATTTTGTCATTTTGTCTCTCTCTCCCGTTCTCTCTCTGTCTCTTTCTGTGTGGCGCAGGATGGCTGGAGCGTGCTGTTGCCAACGGCAGCGGAGCGGGCCCAGACACTGACGGCCCTGCTGCCCTCGGAGCCGGGCCAGGCGTGCTCCTCGGGGCATCGTTTCATGACGGATCTGCTGGTTAGCTCACTGATGGCGGAGGGCGGACTGGAGACGGCGCTGCAGCATGCGATACGCATGGAGAGCAGCTGCTGTGCCAGCACGGATTGCACGGATGGAGCGCATGTGCCATTGCTGCAGCTGATCACGCGTCTTCTGGGCAACAATGCGTCCCTAACACAGAGTCGACTCTCGCTCACGTTGCTGGCAAAGCATCAGCATCATCATCATCAGCTGCGCGAGGAGCAACCAGATGAGCAGGAGCAACTGCATCATCCGCACTTGCAGCCGGCGTCCATCAGTCCCAGTTTGTGCTTGTTGCATCGCTTTCAGCGTCTGCTCCTGGCGCACATCCATCAGGCCGGCGCTGGCGAGGATACGGCTGGAGCGGAAGCCCTGCTCGCCCAATATCTGCATAGTCTAATCCCCGCCTGCGTCAGCACCTTGCAGCAGGCCCACGAATTGGCGCTGCAGTGTCGCGATCCCAATGTGGACACAACACATTCCCTGGGCGCCCATCCGCTGGGCGTCGCCCTGAGTCGCGTGCTCCAGGCGGACATCTCGGACGCACTGCTCCACGAGCTGCTGGTGGGTCTGGTGCTGCTCAAGCGCGACAAGCCGCAGTGCTTGGCCGGCTTCCGTTGGGCGCGTCTCTGTTTGCCACTGCTACGTGTCCTGGATCGCCTCAATCGCGCGCTGGGCGAGGGCGAACTGCGCGACGGCGACGACATGGGCTGGCCCGGCATCATCTGTCGCGGCGGACCCAAGGGCGCCGCCGCCCCGCCCCCCACGGCTGCCGATCCCGAGACGCACTACGTCCGCCGTGCCGATCTCGACAATCTCCTGCTCGACGGCCAGCGCTGCATCATCCTCGCCGGCTACGTCTGTGATCTCTCCAGCTACAGGTAGGCTGCAATCATACCTGATCAATTTCGATTAGAATTCCTAATCAATCTGATTATTTTTGGAAATAATCGTAGTGACTAAATAATTTACTGTCGAAAGATTTGTAATTATTTAATGATTACGATCACAAAAGATCAGAAATAATCTAAAATTATTTCAATTATTTAAAAAAATCAAATATTGTCCTTTTGAGTAAACGGATTTTTTTTGATTTTTTTTCTGATCATCTCTGATTATTTCTGATAAATTTCGATTAGAATTCCTAATCAATTTGATTATTTTTGGAAATAATCGTAGTGACTTTATAATTCACTTTTGAAAAATTTGTGATTATTTAATGAATACGATCACAAAAGATCAGAAATAATCTAAAATTATTACAACTATCTCTGATTATTTCTGATAACTTTCGATTCGAATTCCCAATCAATCGGATTATTTTTGGAAATAATCGTAGTGACTATATAATTCATTGTTAAAAAATTTGTGATTATTTAATGATTACGATCACAAAAGATCAGAAATAATCTAAAATTATTACAATTATTTAAAAATATCAAAAATTATCTTTTTGAGTAATCGGATTATTTTAGATTTTTTTTCTGATCATCTCTGATTATTTCTGATAAATTTCGATTAGAATTCCTAATCAATTTGATTATTTTTGGAAATAATCGTAGTGACTATATAATTCACTGTTAAAAAATTTGTGATTATTTAATGATTACGATCACAAAAGATCAGAAATAACCTAAAATTATTTCGATTATTTAAAAAAAAAAAAAAAATCAAAATTATCTTCTTTAGTAATCGGATTATTTTTGATTTTTTTCCTGATCATCTCTGATTATTTCTGATTATCTAGTAAAAATCAAATTATTTAAAATTTTCAATCAAAGTAGCCAAAATAATCAGAAATATTCAGAAAAAAAATCAAAAACACTCCGAATACTCAAAAAGATTATTTTTGATTATAATCAGAAAAAAATCAAAAATAATCCGAATACTCAAAAAGATTATTTTTGATTATTTCTGATTATGATTATTAAGCAGGTATGATTATTAAACAGGTAGGCTGTAATCCATGGCTATGACCATGATTCTTGAATTCCTATGCAAATTTCCCCGTATAAAGCCAAGAATGCCACAATTTGAAAAAAAGTTTAAGAAATTTGCATTTAGGAATTTTGTTAGCAAATTCAAATTAGGAAAACCGAATTGATTATTTGATTTTTACTCGACTTATAATTCTTATTTGCAATCCCTGATTTTCAATTGTTTTAATGTTATTTGTCGTGGCAGTTGCGAGTCGGACAACCTGCGTGCTCTGCTGGAACTGGGCCTGGGCAAGGATCTGAGCGTGGAGCTGAGCACGCCGGCGCATCGCGCTGCGATGGAGCAGCTGCTGCAGCATCACAAGCTGGGCAAGTACATGGCAGCCCAAAGCGCCCACGAGGAGAAGGTAAGCAAGCAAGAGAGAGAGAGAGAGAGGTTCCAACCAGTTACAATTGCTAATGATGCATCTATCATATCTAACGTCCACCAGGTCACGACTCCCGCTGCAACGAGATTGACGCACTTTAGCTCGGAGTGTGTGCTCTCCCAGCTGCTGGGCCTGGTGGCGAACCTGATGTGCAGTGGACCGGGACTGCAGCCGGCGGAGTTGCAGTGTCGGCAGCTGGACAAGTCCACGCTGCTCAGCGGCGGCCTCCTGCTGCTCCAGCCGAGCAATCCCTTTGACGAGGAGAAGGGCGAGGCGCGGAGCAGTCACAGCACAGCTGGCAATACGCCCACAGAGGCGCCACTGCCCATTCCACCCACACGACGTGCCGAGAATCGTGTCGATAGCTTCATCTCCGGCCTGGCCGAGGCGCGTCTCACGGATCCCTGGGTGTCCGCGTGGCTAACACGCGTCGAGCGCTACTGCAAGGCCCACAATCTCATGTGGCATCAGGAGTTTGCCACCGAGCATCCGGTGCAGGAGCTGGAACGTCTCCTCACCGCTGTCCTGTTGCGTCATCAATGCTTGGGCGGATTAGTCATGTGCACCTTGGAGACGGAACAACAACAACAACAGCAGCAAGGAGCAGAAGGAGGAGGCGGAGAACAGCTGCCCAAACAGCTGGGCGAGATTATACGGGCAGTGCATCAGGCCAAGTGGTCGGTGGTCAGGACACGGCAGCAGCTGAATCGCAGCTACAAGGAGGTACGTTTACATTCGAGATTCGAGAACACAATAATTACAACTGCAACAGTAGGCAGAAAAATAGTTGGGAGCAGTCGCTGCTCCCGGAGCCACTGCGCGCCCACCGCTGGTGTTTGCAGCATTAAAACATACAGTTAGTCAAGAAATTCTTTACACTCCCTTAAAAATGTAATATCTTGACTTTAAATAAGAAAATAATACCGTATTGTATATATTTGGAAAGGTCATATAATTTTGCGCTCGAATGATGCAAAAATTTTCTTAACCCATTGAGTACCCATGGATTATTTTGAATTTTTGCAAAAGTCTACTTTTTCAACTTTTTTCCTCGATTATTCACAAAAAATATTTTGATGCATAAAAATTCTTGGAACAATTCTAAGAGTAACTGCAAAAAAACATTTTCAAAAATATTTTTGCTAGTATATTTTATAATTTTTTGAAAACTGTTCCTTAAACTAATTTTTCTATGAAATGGGGGAAAAAGTGGATAAAATAGCCATTTTTAGGATTTTCAAAATATTATAAAAAATATTTTTGAAAATTTTTTTGCAGACACTATTAAAATTCTTTAAAGAATTGTTTTGCATACCAAAATTTTTTGTAAAAAATCGAGGGTAAAAGTTGAAAAAGTGGATATTTTCGAAAACTCAAATATTTTCGAATATTTTCAATATTTTCAAATCAAATATAAAATACAAAACTTATAACAAAATATCAGAGATTGAAAACGACTTAAAAGTTGGAAAAAGTAAAAACAGTTCAAAATTTACCACCTTAAATTATTTTGAACTTGTTTTTAAAATTTTTGTAATTCAAATTGAACATGAAACATGCTTTTAAAATTGTATTTAAAAGTTACACCATACATTCCTTTTTGCAACTTTTAAAATAATTGTTATTTCGTAATTTTAAAATCAAAATTTGAAAATAATTGTTAATTTGCAATTTTTATTTTAAAACTTATAAAAGTTACGGTGCCTGTTAAAAATCATTGACTCGAATGTTGTTTCCATTTCTGTATTTCTGTTTGTGCCCAGGTGTGTGCCCCGATGCTGGAACGGCTGCGCTTTCTGCTCTACGAGGTGCGTCCGGCGATCAGCGCCCAGCAGCGGGGACTGCGTCGCTTGCCGATCCTGCAGAGATTGCCGCGCTTTCGGCTGTTGGTGCGACGGCTGCTGCAGGATTTGCGAGCGGCAAAGCAGCAGGAGCCGTTGGCCAAGCCGGAGGATCTGCTGAACGCGAGCATACAGCAACAACAACAACAGCAGCAACAGGAGCTGCTAATCTATGAGCAGGAGCAGCAGGAGGAGCAACTGCAACTGCAGCAGCAGCAGCAGGAGAAGAAACCCAAGCAGGAGCAACTGCAGCCGGCGGAGGCGGAGGAGGAGCAAAAGCAATTGGATGAACAGCAGGAATCGCTGATGCGACGCCTCAACGCGACAACGCGACAATTGCAACTGGCGGATCATGAACTCGACCACCAGCTGCTCCAGGACATTGTCGACTTTGCGCTGCAGGACGCGTGCGACGTGGAGACAGTGCGTCGGGCCATGTACTGTCAAATGCAACGCTACCAGCTGCGTCTGGCCGGTCTGCAGCTGGTGCAACAGCTGCTGGAACTCCAAGGACTGCTGGACGCCACGCAATATAGTCTGCTGAATGGATTTCTGGGATTGCATTTGAAGGCGGCGGCCAGTGGAGCATCGCCACAGCATGTGCTCGGCCAGCTGCACATGATTAGTGCCTACCAGAAGACACACTTGCTCCTGGCACAGTCGCGTGTTCTGGACTGGGCGGTGCGCGAGTTGCGGCGTCTGGTCAACCAGGAGCAACAGAATCCCACGCGCGGCAAGGATAGCTGTAATTTGAGCACCTATGTGCTGCTCAAGCGTTTGCCACGCGCCCGTTTCCTCATTAGCGTCTTTGGTCTGCTGGCCAAGGAGTTGGGCGCCAATGAATTGGGTCTGCTGATCAATTCGGGGCTGCTGGGCACTGTGCTGGGTTTGTTGGCCCAGACGGGCTCGGAGACGGGCAGCCGGCGGAGCAGCTGTGAGCTGAGTGTCCTCTACGAGGACAGCGTGCTCAGGCAAAAGTCCAGCAAGGCGCCGCTGAGCGGGCCCGATCTCGCCAAGCTCATGAAGATCGGCACGCGCATCGTCCGCGGCGGCGATTGGAAGTGGGGCGACCAGGACGGCAACCCCCCAGGCGAGGGACGCATCATCAGCGAGGTCGGCGAGGACGGGTGAGTCTAATTACCAGGGATAAAAATTGATTTTTTTTTTTTTGCAATTTATTTATTTTATTTATTTATTTAATCGAAACGAATATGGGCATTTCCACATAAATGTCAACCGAGGCTAAAAACGTACAATTGATCAAAAACTCACATCTCGTGAAATTTCCTTCCAAAAATGTATTCAAGTTATTTATTTAAGCAATATACGATAGAAGAAATTAATAGGATGAGCATATAGATTCTATATTGAAATAAATTCACTTTTTCTATATTTTTGCCCATTTTCTTAAAAATAGATTTCCAAAATGGACCGTTTGTATTCTATCTGATATACACTAAGTCGAACATGAAACCATATTTAACACATAGAAATAATATTGAAATTGTAATGTGTGCAACAAGTGTTTCGCACGCGGCAGTCGATAAGTCATAATTTTATTAAACAAGACGTCTTAGACTAGATTAACATAGTCACTAAATCTTTTGTGTTTGAACATTTTATGTCTACTATGCGACAGTGACGTCAAATCAAATTTAAAAAAAATGCACGTTAATAATTTGAAATCAAACAAAATGCATTTTTTAGATAAACGAATGCATTACGGAACTTTCAACAAGCTTAATTTGGATCAAAATATTCGTTCACGGTTTGCCGAGCTTAGTGTTAGAGCTGGTCGCCGAAAAGACGAGTCGCGTGCGATATGTCCTAGTAGATTTTAAATTACAGTCGAGCTTCTCTAACTCGAACTGATCCCTAACTCGAAGTTTCTCTAACTCGAACAAAATCGCGTGGCAAATACAACGTTCGCAACATTGCACTAGCACATTCTACTTCCTTAACTTGAAGTTACCCTAACTCGAACTTTTATTTCGTGGATAATGGTGATTCAGATCAAAAAATGTTAGGGAAGTTCGACTGTATTGATTGAAAACGAACAATTTCCCATAAATCAACCTAAGCGATGGGCAATTATAGTGGCTCCGGAAGCAACGACTGCTCTCAAGTATTTCCCTTCTGTCACAACAAAATAATGTTGTGGCATATGATTTATTGTGCACTTTGAATGTCGCACTCGCCATCTAGAGAATTACCCATATGCATAAATTAATCATTAAATTCTGTTTCTATTTTTGTTTCAGTTGGGTGCGTGTTGAATGGTACACTGGTGCCACCAATTCCTATCGCATGGGCAAGGAGGGACAGTATGATCTTCAGTTGGCTGACAGCGCCTTGAATGTCGCCTCGCCCACGGAACCGGAGCGCGAGGAGTTGGGCACATCGGAGCCACCGCCAAGCAGTGAATCGCATCCCTCCAAATTGTTGCGACATTGTGCCGCCAAATTGCTGCAGATCCTAGCCGTCGGCAGCGGACTCCATGGTGCGCAGCTGGACAAGCACGCTGTGCGCGGCGTCACCAGCATGTTCCGTGCCATGCTCGATCCGAAGCCCGCCTTGGCCAATGTTGTCCACTGTCTCAACTGGCTGAATCTTGGCTTCATACGTGCCATTGCAGGTGCGTTCCAAAATTAATTTCGATCAATTTTTTTTTATTAGATCAAATATGATAATGGGAATGATTATGGGAATGCTAATGCTGTAGCTAATGCTAATGCTTATGCTGTAGCTAATGCTAATGCTGTAGCTAATGCTAATGTTAATGCTAATGCTAATGCTAATGCTAATGCTAATGCTAATGCTAATGCTAATGCTAATGCTAATGCTAATGCTAATGCTAATGCTAATGCTAATGCTAATGCTAATGCTAATGCTAATGCTAATGCTAATGCTAATGCAAATGCTTATGCTAATACTTATGCTAATATTTATGGTAATACTTATGCTAATGCTAACGCTAATGCTAACGCTAATGCTAACGCTAATGCTAACGCTAATGCTAACGCTAATGCTAACGCTAATGCTAACGCTAATGCTAACGCTAATGCTGATGCTAATGCTAATGCTAGTTTTAATGAAATTTCTAATGATAATGATAATTTAAATGCTAATGCTAATAATGCAATTTCTAATGATAATGATAATTCTAATGCTAATGCTAGTTTTAATGCAATTTCTAATGATAATTCTAATGATAATGATAATTCTAATGCTAACGCTGATTAAAGTGCTAATAATAATGATAATATCTAATGTGTTATCTTCTTATCAGGCGACTGTCCTCGTCTCTGCCTGGAGCTGAGTGCTCCCAACTGGCTGTCGCTCTACTTCGGTCTGCTGGAGCAGCCGGCGGGCAGCGAGCGCGGCGTCTATCGCCAGCTGCACTGTCTGCGCCTGCTGCAGTGCATCCTCTGCTCGTGGAACGCCGAGCAGGAGCCGCGCATGGCTTCGCTGGTGCGTCAACTGTTCGCCACTCTGGGCCGGATTGCGCTGCACTGTCCGGGCGATGCGACGCTCCAGCCGCAGGAGGGCGGCAAGGGGCGTGTCCTGCTGACTGCCTCGCATTCGGGCAGCGTGGCCGAGGAGCTGGTGGCGTTGCTCCGACGCCTGCACACGTTGCCCCATTGGAATGCGGTGATCAATTCGTTTATGGCACAGAAACTGTGTGTGGCCGCCGAGCTGCTGCAGGGAGAGGCGTCACCGCTGCCACCGCTGGACACGGAGCACGGATTCGTGCTGGGCGTGCTCAGTGCGATGGGTGGCTACGATTTGCGGCCACGCGTCGGACTCCATTGTTTTCACGAGGGCAGTCACATGATCATTGCCAGCTTCACGCACAAGGGCCGATGTCTACTCGCCCCCAGTTGTCCCAGCAGCAGCAGCAGCTCCTCCTCCTCAGGATTGGGTTTGGTCAAGGTGCCGCTGTCCACAGTGCTGCCTCAGTTGGATCACAGTGTCTTCAGTTTGACGCGTCTGCCCATGAATGAGATGCTGCTCAATGCCTGGACCGTGCTGCTCTATGGTCCTGGCCACATCCAGCCTGGCAATGGCAATGGCAGCTGGGAGCTCCTCAACTCCGCCTCCACCGAGGGACGTCTCGATGTCCGTCTGTTGCGCAGCCAACAGCTCCAGCTGTCGGTGCTCCATACCAATGGCGTGCTCTATAGACATCAGGCTGCTCTGCGCAAGATCCTCAAGCAGCGGGCGCCCGCCGGCGGCTACAACAACATCGAGGGCAACGAGGAGACGGAAACAGAAACGGAACCAGACCAGGAACAGCTGCAGATGCAGATGCAGGAGCAATCCAACAATCCAAGTGACAATGGCAACAGGTAAGCCAATATCTGTATTTAGTAAAGATAACCAATGAGTCAGTCAGTCAGTTATACATATGGGCTAACCCAGCGTTGCGAACGTTGCGTTTGCACGCATATTTTCAAGCTAAAACTGATACAGCTCCCGTTCAGTTTGGGCAATTTTAATGAAATTTTATTGCAAAATGCAGATCCTTGGGAGCACTTTTAAACCTATTTGAAAAAATAGTTAAGCTTGCCGAAAAATTTCGTTGCGTAGGTTACAAAAAAATGCAAGTCGATTTGAGGTTAGCGTGCATTTGCACATTTTTTAGCGAACTTTGCTTAATAAACAGAAAACATCCAAATACAAATTATTAAGTGGAATATATGACCATATAAATACAGCTTAAAAAATAATGATACGATGTCTCGTTAAATAAAAATTTTAATTTTTGTCTGTTGCGTACGTTACACTTTTTACATATATATTAAATATCCTTTCAGTATGGTTTTTATATTAAATAAAAGTAAATGAAACAAAGTTTAAGATTTGCTAAGCACTAAACACTCGGTCAAATGTTTTGTCCACTTTTTTGGCCATTGAAATTGGTTTACAAATTTTCGGATTAGCCCATATGCTGTGTAAAAATGAAGCCTCCTAGCTCTTACCGTTTTGGGCTCCACAAGCATCAGAGTCTCTGCTTGTTTGCTTTACATCAGCGGTGGGCACGTATTGGCTCCGGGAGCTAGTGGCTGCTCCCATTTATTTACTATAAGCTTTCTGATTTGTATCCCAAGTTGTTGCCCACTCTTTTTCCCTTACACTTGACTCAATTTGAACTTGTTGATCTTCGTTTCCATTTCGTTTCAACAGCAGCACGAGCAGCAACGGCAGCAACGGCAGCCAGTCGAACCAGGAGCAGCAGCTGCTCATCCAGTGCCTCCTGCTGCGGGCAACTCAACCGTCGCCGGTCAAGGCGTGCTATAGCTACCAGGATCTGTCCACGGCGGCATTGAATTGTGTGCAATCGCTGGCGAGTCAGGCGTACGAACAGCTGACGGCCGTGAATGCCGAGGATCAGGTGGATCAGGAGCAGCTGGTGCAGCTGGCAAGTCCCGCACAGCCGACAATGGTGCATGGCATTGCCGTTTACAATCTGCAGGCGCAGGCAGTGGCCAAGGAGCCACTGCAGCAGGAACGGGAACGGGAACAGGTTAAACAACAACAACCGAGTGATGCACAATTGATTGGCAAGATTATGGAAATGGGTTTCACGCGCGGCACCGTGGAGCTGGCACTGAAACAGCTATCGCTGCAGGCGGAGGCGATGCCTACGCCCGAGCAGATTGTCCAATGGATACTGGAGCATCCGGATGTGTGTGCCAATACCATCGAGGAGTTGGCCAATCCGGAGACAGAAACGGAAACGGAAACCGAAAAGGAAACCGAAAAGGAAACAATGGGCGGTGGCAGCAGCTCCTCCAGCTCCAGTTCCTCCTCCAGCTCCAGTTCCTCCTCCTCCAGCTCCAGCTCATCGGACACCGTCGAGGGTCAATCGCAGCTAAAGTTTGAGACGCGCAAGGATTTCCAGACCGCCGATCATTATGCGCTCTATGTCCGCGGATTGGTGCGTCCCGGGATGTTGGTGCGTTGTTGTCGCGACTTTGAGGAGATCAAACAGGGCGACATGGGCACCGTACTCATCGTGGACACCGAGGGACTGCACGATCTCAACGTCCAGGTGGACTGGCGCAATCACGGCAGCACCTATTGGGTCTGCTTCGTTCACTTGGAACTGGTGGAGGCGTCAACGCAATCCCAATCGCTGTCGCGCCCACCGCCGGCGATTACAGTGGGCGCCCGCGTCAGATTACGCCCCAATGGCGCTGGCAATCGTCTGCTGCGCCTGGGCGGCTCCAGATCAGTGCAATCCGACTACGGTCAGGTGACGGCCATCAGGGGCAAACAGCTGACCGTGGAGTTTCCGCACGACGCCAACTGGCAGGGACACATCAACGAGGTGGAACCGTTTCCCAGGTACGCATGGCACAATTACTATAGTCATATGATGCACAATAATCGATTATTTTGCATCCATTGGCGATTTAATTGTATCGTAAAATGTGTTGCGATTAATTGAAACACTAATCGATTATTCGATCAAATAATCGCGTCGTTGCCAAAATTTTTTCAGGTAGATTTTATTCCAAAAAAATAGTATCAACATTTTTTTTTTTGCTGTCACTCTTAGAATTGTTTAACAAAATTTTCTGCAACAAAATATTTTTTGTGAAAAATAGGGGAAAAAAGTTGAAAAAGTAGACTTACATAAATTTGAAATTTTCGAAGGGTACTTAATGGGTTAAAGAAAGTTTTGTGTCATTCAAACGGAATTTAAATGACCTTTCCATTGATGAAAATATGTTAACGATAACGGCTCAAATAAGCCTTTAATGTCAAAAATTTGACCTGCATTCTTTAAGCTGTGAGCCACTGTATTTATATTTTTTTGGGCATTTTATTATTGTTCTTAATTTTGTTTGCTATACAATAGCATTGCATTAAACAATATTTGAAAAAACTATAACAAAAATTAATCATTTGATTAATCGATTATTTTTATTTTTCGTCGATTAATTGCAATTAATAATCGCGTAGCTTAAATTAATCATATGATTCAATAATCGTTTAATAAATTTTTTTTTGTGTCATCCCTATTCCATCCCTAGGCCCACGGAACAAGTGCCAATGCCCTTGAATGCGAGTCCAGGTCAAAGCTTGGATCTGATTGAGGACTGGTCGCGTTGCATCCGCTCGCTGAGCGTTAGCTCCAATGAAACGGCCGCGAAGCATCTGTTGGATGGCAGCGGACTCGCCTGGCAGAGCTGCTCCAGCGGCGGACCGTGTCGGCATTGGATACGCCTGGAGCTGCACGATCGCGTCCTGGTGCACAGTTTGGCACTGCGAGTTAGTCCCGAGGATCATTCGCATATGCCGTCGCTGCTGGAGGTGCGTGTGGGCGAGTGCGTGGACAGTCTGAAGGAGTACACTTGGATTCCAGTGGGTTCCGGCGCCAGTCGCGTGCTCCTGATGCAACAGGCGAGCTCCTACTATCCCTGGATCGAGATTGTCATCAAGCAGTGCCAGAACAATGGCATACAGTGTAAGGTGCATGGTCTGGAGTTTGTGGGCAGACGGCAGCAGCCGGACATCCAGCATATGCTGGCCAATGCCCAGTTCCTGGCCTGTGAATACGTTACGGGCGCAACAGTGGGAGAGACCGCTTCAGAGACCGCTTCAACCGCCTCGAAGGATCAGGAACAGGAGCTACCCTGTACCGTCATGGTCTGGGGCCTGAACGACAAGGAGCAGCTGGGCGGTCTGAAGGGCTCCAAGGTCAAGGTGCCCAGTTTTTCGCAAACCATCAGTCGCCTGCGGCCCATACACATTGCCGGCGGCTCCAAGAGCCTGTTCGTCGTCAGCCAGGACGGTAAGGTCTATGCCTGTGGCGAGGGTACCAACGGCCGGCTTGGCCTAGGTGTCACCCACAATGTCCCACTGCCCCATCAGCTGCCGGTGCTGCATCAGTATGTGGTCAAGAAGGTGGCCGTACACTCGGGCGGTAAACATGCCCTAGCCCTAACCCTCGACGGTAAGGTCTTTAGCTGGGGCGAGGGCGAGGACGGCAAGCTCGGACACGGCAATCGCACCACGTTGGACAAGCCGAGACTCTTGGAATCGCTGCGAGCGAAAAAGATCCGGGACATTGCGTGCGGCTCATCACATTCGGCGGCCATCAGCAGCCAGGGGGAGCTGTACACCTGGGGTCTGGGTGAGTACGGACGGTTGGGGCATGGCGACAATGCCACACAGCTGAAGCCCAAGCTGGTAACGGCTCTCAACGGGCGCCGTGTCATCCAGGTGGCCTGCGGCAGCCGCGACGCACAGACCTTGGCCCTTACCGAAGACGGTGCCGTCTTCAGCTGGGGCGACGGGGACTTTGGCAAGCTGGGACGCGGCGGCAGCGAGGGTTCAGCGACGCCGCACGAGATTGAACGTCTCTCGGGCATCGGTGTCATACAGATCGAGTGCGGTGCTCAGTTCAGTTTGGCGTTGACCCGTGCCGGGGAGGTCTGGACCTGGGGCAAGGGCGACTACTACCGGCTGGGACATGGCGGTGATCAGCATGTGCGCAAGCCGCAACCCATTGCCGGTCTGCGCGGCCGTCGTGTCATCCATGTGGCCGTCGGTGCGCTGCACTGTCTGGCCGTCACGGACGCCGGCCAGGTGTACGCCTGGGGTGACAACGACCACGGTCAGCAGGGCAGCGGCAATACCTTTGTGAATAAGAAGCCCGCTCTGGTCATCGGTCTGGATGCGGTCTTTGTGAATCGTGTGGCCTGCGGCAGCTCGCATTCCATGGCCTGGGGCCTGCCCAATGCCAGTGCGGATGAGGAGAAGCGCGGTCCGGTGCCGTTCGGCTCTACACGCGATCCTTTGGGAGGTAGCAGTCTGGGCATCTACGAGGCGGAGGCGGAAGTCAAACTGGAGGGAGGTAAGACGGCGTCCGGTACTGCCGTGGCCGCAACCGCAACGAGCTCTTCCCTGGCCAGTCTCAGCGAGAGTTTGGCGCTGGAGACGCCCGCCGCGCGTCAAGCGGCGCTGGGACATGTTTTGCGGGCCATGGGCATTTTGCAGGCGCGTCAATTGATTGTGGCGGCGCTGACGAGTCACAGCAAGGTCAACTACAAGGAGACCTCAACCAGACAGACGACACAGCTGGAGCTGGAGGAGCAGCTGACGGTACCGGGTGGTACCGGAGCTGGTACCGGAGCGGGTGGTACCGGAGGCGGAGGAGTGACAATGACGGCCATAGCGCAAGGTGGCGGCGAAGCGCCCGCGGATGTCAACGATGTGGCTTTACTGCCGGAGCAACCAAGTCCCGCCGAGACGACGGCTGGAGCCGTACTGCCCGGTACTGCCGGTACTGCCCCAACCCTGAGCGCCTTCCAGAGCCTGACGGGCTCGCTGAGCATGTCGGGAGTGTCGGGAGCGGGCATGTCCGCCAGCGCCATGTCCGTGATGGCCGCCAACCTCACCCAGCAGGAGGAGATGCTGCAGCAGTACACTACCGTACACGGTCTGGATGACTTTGGCGCGCTTTTAATGGAGCCGGAGGCCAAGAGTCTCGTCGAGCTGCTCAAGCTGGCCGTCTGCGGACGCTGTGGCGGAGCCCCGAGCACCGTCCAGACCATAGCGGAAACCCTAATCTCGTTGAGCAGCAATGCCGGCATAGCAACCATGTTGCTGGAGACGTGCATCACGGAGCTGGAGGATCTGTGCACGTCGCGGCACTGTCTGGGCAAGCTGCCCAAGCCCGTGATGCAGGAGAGCAGCCATCCGTATGTGGACAACATGAATGTGAGCGGGACGGTGAGGATTCCCGGCGCGGAGATGCTGCGCATCGAGTTCGACAGCCAGTGCAGCACGGAGAAGCGCAACGATCCGCTGGTCATCATGGATGCCGCGGGTCACATGCTGGCCATGCGTTCGGGTCGCGAGTTTGCCCACTGGGCTCCCGAAATACGTGTCCTCGGGGATGAGCTGCGCTGGAAATTCTGCTCGGATAGCTCCGTTAATGGCTGGGGCTGGCGCTTCTGGGTGCACGCCATCATGCCCGCCGCCACGCTGGGCGAGAGCGGCTCGGATCGCGCGGTGCTGTCGCAGCCATCGATGGCGCTGGTCATGGCGCTGCTGGATGCGCGTCTGCTGGCGCCAAGACCCACGCAGGTGTTGCTCCGGTTGGCCGCCGCCTTGGCCGCGTGCGCCCAGCTGGGCGCTTTGAGCACAGCCCAGCGGATTTGGGCGCTGCGCAAGCTGCATGCGGTGCTGCTGCTGGAGCACGCGCCGCGTCCGCAGGAGCCCGCGCTGTCCGCCATACTGCTGCCGCTGATTCCGGAGCTGCTGCGTCAGTACGAGTACGAGGAGCCGCAGGTGCGCGGTGGCATCCATCTGATGCACTCGGATTACTTCAAGACCCTGGCCGCCTTGGCCTGTGACATGCAGCTGGATGCGAGTTTGGGCTGCTGCAACTCCTCCGCCGTCGCCTCCACCTCCGCCGCCTCCGCCTCCGGGGATGTGCACAAGTGGGCGTGGTTCAAGCGCTATTGCATCGCGGTGCGCGTGGCCCAATCCCTGATACGGCGCACGGAACTGCCGCGTCCATTTTGCCTGGAGGTGCGCAAGAAGTTCGCCGAAATGCTGCCCGCCGCAGCCGGAGTTGGAACCGGAGCAAGTGCGTCCTGTGCATCGCCGGCGGCATCGCTGCTCAATTCCACGACGTCGTTGACCTCGAGCACGGCGAGCAATGTAAGCGAGACGGGACAGGCACTGGGCATGGGATTGGGATTGGAGCTCCAAGTGGAACCGCAACAGCAGCAGTCCAAGGAGCCGCTCCAGCTGCTGCAGCACGAGGATCATCAGCTGTTCCAGGCGCCACACGACGCCCAGCTGCTGCAGTGGCTCAACCGACGTCCCGACGACTGGGCGCTGAGCTGGGGTGGCGCCAGCACCATCTACGGCTGGGGCCACAATCATCGCGGCCAGTTGGGCGGCCTGGAGGGCAGCCGCATCAAGTCGCCCACGCCATGCGAGGCATTGAGTCTGCTCCGACCCGTGCAGCTTGCGGGCGGGGAGCAATCCCTGTTTGCAGTCACCCCAGATGGCAAACTGTTTGCCACGGGCTACGGCTCCGGCGGACGGCTGGGCGTGGGAGGCAGTGACTCGTGGGCGATACCAACGTTGCTGGGTTCACTGCAGCATGTGTTCGTCAGGAAGGTGGCGGTGAATTCGGGTGGGAAGCATTGTTTGGCCCTGACCACGGACGGGGAGGTCTATGCCTGGGGCGAGGGCGAGGACGGCAAGCTGGGACATGGCAATCGCATGAGCTACGATCGCCCGAAGCTGCTGGAGCACCTCAATGGCATGAGTGTGGCGGACATTGCCTGCGGCAGCGCCCACTCCGCCGCGATCACCGCCAGCGGACATGTCCTCACCTGGGGCAAGGGGCGTTACGGTCGCTTGGGCCATGGCGACTCGGAGGATCAGCTGCGGCCGAAGCTGGTGGAGGCGCTGCTCGGTTATCGCGCCATCGACATTGCCTGCGGCTCTGGGGACGCCCAGACGCTGTGCATCACGGACGACGACAACGTGTGGAGCTGGGGCGACGGGGATTACGGCAAGCTGGGACGCGGCGGCAGCGACGGCTGCAAGCTGCCCTACAAAATCGAAAGCCTGGCCGGCCTGGGTGTAATTAAAGTGGAATGCGGCTCCCAATTCTCCGTGGCGTTGACCAAATCCGGCGCCGTTTATACCTGGGGCAAGGGCGATTTTCATCGGCTGGGTCACGGCTCCGTGGATCATGTGCGTCGGCCCAAAAAGGTGGCGGCACTGCAAGGCAAGAAGATCATCTCGATAGCGACCGGTTCGCTGCACTGCGTCGCCTGCAGCGATGCGGGCGAGGTCTACACCTGGGGCGACAACGACGAGGGACAGTTGGGGGATGGCACCGTCACGGCCATACAGCGGCCACGCCTCGTCGCCGCCCTGCAGGGCAAGCACATTGTGAAGGTGACGTGCGGATCGGCGCACACGCTGGCGCTGTCCACCGCCCAGCTGAGCGAGCGACTGCGTCCGCTGCCCAATCCGCCGCTGGAATATGATCTGGTGCGCGAACTGTCGCCGGAGGCGCTGCACGCCCGCCTCATCCTTCTGCATCACTTCTCGGAGCTGCTCTGTCCCTGTCTGGCCATGCTGCCCATCGCGGGGGATCTGAGTCTGGGCGCGCTGAAGGATGTGCTCGTGTACAACATCAAGGAGGCCGCCTTTCGCAAGGTCATCCAGACGACAATGGTGCGGGACAAGCAGCACGGTCCCGTCATCGAGCTCAATCGGATCCAGGTGAAGCGTTCGAGGAGCCGGTGCAATGGACTCGCCGGCATCGATGGCATGAAGAGCGTCTTTGGTCAGATGGTCCAGAAGCTGCCGCTGCTCACCCAGGAGGCGTTGGCCCTGCCGCATCGCGTCTGGAAGGTCAAGTTCGTGGGCGAGAGCGTCGACGACTGTGGCGGCGGCTACAGCGAGTCCATCGCCGAGATGTGCGACGAGCTGCAGAACGGGAGTGTTCCTCTCCTGATCAGCACGCCCAACGGACGCGGCGAGGCGGGCGCCAATCGCGACTGCTTCCTGCTCGACCCCACGCTCACCTCCGTTCTCCAGATGAACATGTTCCGCTTCCTGGGCGTCCTCATGGGCATCGCCGTGCGCACGGGATCGCCGCTCAGTCTCAAGTGAGTACGAGTTTTTTTTTTCGAACCCTCTAGCTTTTTTTTACTATATACCCGTTACTTAAAAAATAGGCAAGAGGGTACAGTTGTGTTTATTTATTAGACCAGCGGTGGGCATGCAGTGGCTCCGGGAGCAGCGACTGCTCTCAACTATTTTTCTGCCTACTGTTGCAGTTGCTATTGTTGTGCTCCCGAATTCACATTTCGTGCCCACCGCTGTATTATACCATAGGAAAAACTAGGAAGCTGTTTGAATGATACAAGACTTTCCGTAACACATTATTATAAACTATCATCCTACTAAATCTCAACAAGATCTGCCGAACAGAACGTTAGTAATGGCTGATTTAAGTTTCAACCAATGTAAGTGCCTATAAGTATGCAATACAATTTTTTTTTTTAAATTTAAATAAGTAACGGCTAAACTATAGTCGGGATCTCGACTATTACCTTTTCCGCTTGCTAATTTTGAAACCCATTTATTTCCCTTTGGCGCTTAGCTTGGCGGAACCAGTGTGGCGCCAGTTGACGGGCGAGCCGCTGCGCCCAACGGATCTCACGGAGGTGGATCGCGACTATGTCGCTGGTCTGCTCTGCATTCGCAACATGGACGACGATGCGAAGCTCTTCAACACACTGGAGCTGCCGTTTTCGACATCGTCGGCACGCGGTCACGAGGTGCCGCTGTCCACCAGATATACGCACATCTCGCCCAGAAATCGGGCGGAATACGTTCGGCTGGCGCTCGGCTTTCGGCTGCACGAATTCGACGAGCAGGTGAAGGCGGTGCGTGACGGTATGTCCAAGGTGATACCGGTGCCGCTGCTTTCGCTCTTCTCCGCCGCCGAGCTGCAGGCGATGGTCTGCGGCTCGCCGGACATTCCTCTCGGACTGCTCAAGTCGGTGGCCACCTACAAGGGATTCGACCCGAGCTCCGCCCTGGTCGGCTGGTTCTGGGAGGTCATGGAGGAGTTTACCAACCAGGTGAGTGATCAAATGATCATATGATGGGAACAAGAAATTACACTACATATACAAAATATACCACATATACTAGACATACCAAAAAATATACCAAATAAAATACTAAAAATACCAAATAAAATACCAAAAATACCAAAAAAAAAATACTAAAAATGCGTAATAGAATACTAAACATATAAAATAAAATAATAAAAATACCAAATATACTGTAGAAATCACTATTTTCTTATGTCTGGTATTTTAGTATTTTTGTTGTTGGTTGGTAAACTGAAAATGCCAAATAATATACTAAACATACCAAATAAAATACTAAACATATAAAATAAAATACTAAAAATGACAGAAATACTGAAAATACCAAAAACATACCAAATAAAATACTAAAAATACGAAATAAAATACTAAAATACGAAATAAAATACTAAAAATACGAAATAAAATATTAAAAATACGAAATAAAATACTAAAAATATAAAATAAAATACTGAATATACCAAATATACTATAGAAATAATACCAAAATAATAATAGCCAATATAGATACATTTCACTATTTTCTTATGTTTGGTATTTTAGTATTTTTATTGTTGGTATTTTTGATGTAATTGGTATTTATCTACAATTAAATGGGAAAATATCGAGGAATGGAACTTCGTGTTTCTAGTTACAAAAAAAAAATACTAAATAAGTAGTATACCAAATATTGCACATCAATATACTGAATATTATAATTAGTATAAAATACGTAAAACTTTAACAACTTATATACTAAATACCAATAATGCATTTCAGTATTTTTCTTTACTTTTTTTTGGTATTTGATTATTTTTTTTCTTGTTGATGCACTTGGTATTTCTGGTATATTTAGAAAATTGTGATTAGAGTGTTTTTATTGCGAATTTCTAAGATTTATTCTTATTTATTATTTTGTATTATTATTTTATTATAAGTATTATATAATTGTTATAATATTAAATATCACTTAAATTCGACAGAAACATCCACCGAAAGATTAAATACCAACTTAAATTAAGAAATAAAATCATTATTTTTCTAAATCTTTAACTAATTGATCTCTCTCTTTCTCTCTCTCTCTGTTTCTGTGTTTTAGGAGCGTTCGCTGTTCCTGCGCTTTGTCTGGGGACGGACGCGTTTGCCGCGCACCATCGCCGACTTTCGAGGACGTGACTTTGTGCTGCAGGTGCTCGAGAAGAATCCGCCGGATCATTTTCTGCCCGAGAGCTACACTTGCTTCTTTCTGCTGAAAATGCCTCGCTACTCCTGCAAGGTAAACAAATAATAGAAAAAATATGCAGTCGTCGGATAAAGTATTTTGACAAAACTAAAGCTAAATCTTTAAGTAATTTGAACTTACTTTATGTTAACTTTTCCATCAATGGAAAGGTCATTAAAATTCCGTTTGAATGATACAAAACTTTCCTTAACTCATTAAGTACCCATTGAAAATTTTGAATTTTTGTAAAAGTCTACTGTTTTGACTTTTATCCTAGATTTTTTACAAAAAATATTTTGATGCAAAAAAAAACTTCAAACAGTTCTAAGAGTAACTGAAAAAAAAAATTTCAAAAATCTTTTCGCTAGAATTTTTTAAAAAAATTTTGAAAACTGCTAAGATGACACTTTTTGTATGAAAAGGAGGAAAAAGGTGGAAAAAGGGGTTAAAATAGTCATGTTTAGGATTTTCAAAAAATTTTAAAAAATAATATCAAAAATATTTTTGAAAATTTTCTTTTGCAGTCACTCTTAGAATTATTTAAAAAAAATTTTTCCATCAAAATGATTTTTTGCAAAAGATCGAGGAAAAATGTAGAAAAATAACACTTTTACAAAAGTTATAAATTTTCCATGGGTACTTAATGGGTTAAAGAAATTTTTGTGTCATTCAAATGGAAATTAAATGATACGATTATTTTAAGAAATCTGCATCCAATCTTTTGTGTTAAAAGTATATTTTTTTTGAATAACTTCATCCACAAATACTTATTTCACTGGGTGTGTTTTTAAAAATTATTTGAAAATATGTCAAGCCATTTTTTGAAAATAATTATGTAATTCAAATTCATCTTTTTTCTTTCTAATTATAATTCCCATTTCGATTTCCGTTCCCATTGCAGGCTGTGCTGCTGGAGAAGCTCAAGTATGCGATTCACTTTTGCAAAAGTATCGATACCGATGAATATGCTCGTGTGGCGATGGGCGAACCCACCGAGGCAACTGGCAGCGAGGATAACAGTGATCTGGAGTCGGTTGCCAGTCACGATGGCTAAACGAACGAACGAACAACTATGCGATATGCATCGATTCGCGCTAAACGATTAATATCGATAATAGCGATAATAATTTAATATACATACATACATTAATACCTTTGATATTAGGAAGAAGCTGTTGCTGCTTTTTCTGCTACTGCTTAGCATTAAACACACACACACACACAAACTTACATTAGATTAGATATTAAATCGATAACTCGATAAATCGATCAGTCGACGATTCGACTAATCGATAACAGTTGCAATTAGCACACACAAACACACATTAGATTAGCCGATTAGCTGCTTAATCGAAATGTCGATAAATTGATCGATTAAAGTTGCCTATAGCACACACACACACACAACTTTGCCAGAAAAAAAACGCCCCACGAAAAAGACAGACACGATGGTGAGAGAGAGAAAGGGAGAGAGGGAGGGAGTGAAGAGAGAGAGAGATAAACATGAGAGAATGTAAGGTAGATAAGTTAGAGCCGCAACCAAAAAGCAAAAGAATACGTTAAATGTTATTTCCATATTGCATAAATGTTAGTTAAAAATGTCCACACTCATAAAATACCATATACATAAATATTTATATATACATATATATAAATAAATAAATATCTATATATATATAAACATGTGCTTGCAGAAGACATAGCTTACAAACCTATTTGGTATATGGGCAGGTAAAACAGAAACAGAGATAGAAAAGATGAGAAGAGAAGAGAAGCCTGAATAAAGCAGAAATAAGAAGTAAGAAGTTAAAGAGAAGTTCAGTTCTTGCCTGCCTAATTTCGATCCTGCCCCTGATGCAGTTAATAAGATATTAATTGATATTCAAATATTGTTTATGGATCAACAAAATGAAATCTCAAGAAAAACCCAAAAAATTCCTACAACTAAACGATATATGATAAACTATATAATTATGCTAATGATGATCAATTCTAGTTATGTGTTTTGAGGCAAAACTAAAACTAAAAAAAATTAATAAAAATAAAAACTGTGAAAGCAAAAATGAAAAACACAAAAATCTGAAATAAAATCAATTATGAAAAATATACATGAAACTATTGGTATTTTATTCACGGCATACGACAGTAAGTAAACTACCAACTGTTGGAGCCTTTTTGAATTTAAGTTGAATTTTTTACAATTCTCATAAGAAATACGCGTCGAATGACACCTCGATCATCAAAATCCGACCGCTGGTTCAAAAGATAATTTATTTTGAAATTTTTAGTAGCCTTCCGAAAATGAGATGAAAAGTCAGTTTGTTTGTTTGGATCAAATCGTTGATTTAGCTTAAAAGTTTGAATGAGGACTTGTTCCCGATCAAATATCTAGAAACGTTTGTTTTACGACTTTTTCGAAAAAACGCTAGTTTAGCGGGAAATCGCTAAAAACCGCTGAAATCGAAACCCTAATAGCATCCAAACTGACAGAAGCTACAGATGCGATCTATATGTCGTTAAAAAGGTATTTTGAAGTGCTGTTAGGCATACGTTTAAACTATATTTCTAAAGAACATAGGTAAATTGCTACAGGTGAAATAAGGTATTTTTGACAACATTTTGGCGGTTTTTGAGAAAACGCCGCTAACGATTTTTTTTAACTTTCAATATAGTTTAGTTTGTAAAATTTCGCATTTTTTAATATATGACACAAAAAATTTTACCGATAGGTTTGGTAGATATAACCTATTAACTGAATAAATATATACATTTTACTTTGAATTGGAATAGGGCAGCAGCAACAAAGTGTCATAGCAGCCGGAGTTTGAGAGTGCTGAAAGATTTTGCGGTTGACATGTGTGCTCGTAAAACGAACCAGTGCTGCCAGACTGTTTTATTTTGCTTGTGCAAACAATAAACAAAGTTGACAAGTTATACTGTCAAAAAATACTGCAATTTTTCAAAATTTCTAATGTCTTATTCAAAAATTTCTGATATCCCATAAAAAAAACCTCTTGACGAGGTAACTAAAAGTCTAGTGACGAAAACATTTTCTTGCCCCAAAATGTCTGATATCCAATTTTGTGCCGAATACATATTTAGGTTTTACATATGAATTGATATGTAAAACTTAACATTTGTCACTCGGCACTGCGCAAAATATGGATATGCCGAGTGCCAAACATTTTGGGGCTAGAAAATGTTTTCGTCACTAGACTTTTACCTCGTAAATTTCTTGTTCCTCAACCCAATATATAGATGAATTTTTAGTAGCAGCTACATACTATATTTGTGTTTTAGGTTTATTCAAAATTGCTATTGTAAACTGAAAATTTCGATGAATCCCTCAACTTGACACCCGCCATGTATATATGCATACACATATGTATATATTCTCATTTCACGTTTGTTGTCACTCTTCGAAATCCTCGAAAAACATTTCCGAGGCAAAGTCATTCATCGAAGCCGCGATAGCGTGACTGTGACTGCGACTCTGGCAGTGACTGGGATTGGGATTGGGACTGGGACTCGTCCAGGGCTGATGGAGTCATGGAGTCGGAATCTCCGCTGCTGCTGTTGGTCGTGGGCACACAGGAGCGCGGTGCAGTGCGTCTCTGGCGATTCAGGAGCTGATTGTCCGCCCCGTAATCGCTGCCATCGTCCTCCAATTGATCCACGGACTCCAGAGCATCAACAGCAGCGGCGGCGTGGGCGTGGCAGGTCTCCTCGCTCTCATAGATGGCGGTGGCGGAGGCGGAGGAGGTGGAGGAGGAGACGGCGGAGGAGCCAGCGGAGCAGTTGGAGCCTGGACATTGGACAGATGAATCACCCAGAACGGCGCCAATGACATTGCGCAGAACTCGCGAGGCCGCCTCCTGCATATGCCCGATGATCTCGCGCGCCGGATGCACCTGATCCACTTGATCCTCGACCTGGGAATGCGTCGTCTGCTTGGGCGTCTCGATGTGCCGATGCGGATCCTCGCACGGACACTTGCGACGCGGTGGTGGCGACGCTGGCGGCGGCGGCGGTGGCGGCTCATCGCTGCAGCCCTCGGCTCTGCCCGCCGCCTGGCGCTGACGCTGCTCCGAGCGATCGCGGCAGACGGCGCACTCCTTTTCCTTTTCGGGCACCGTCGGCACTGGGACGACATCCGCGCGCGGCTCACAATAGCCGACTGGCGGCTCGGGCTTGTCGGCATCGCAGCTGCACTGATCCTCCCTCTGCACGGCACTGTCCAGCGGCTGCGCCTCCTTGGGATCCTGCGGGGCGCCCTTGCTGCGGCGCACGCGGTACAGCAGATAGAACAGCGCCAATGTGGCGTACGTCGCCTTGGCCACCTGTTGGGAGAATCGGAGAACTGGCAAATCAGAGATGGGCAAAATCAAGATAATCAAGATGAAAAATGCTGGTAAAATCAGCACTGCATCAAATGTCTATTACAACACACTATAGGTCAAATGGACCCCTTTTAGACCCCGTACTTTAAAAAAGTATAGGGGTCTATTAATTTTGTCACAAAAAAAAAAGTGCGTAACAGGCAGAAGGAGGCATGGCAGACCCCATAAAGTATATATATTCTTAATCAGCATCAACAGCCGAGTCAATATAGCCGTGTCCGTCTGTCCGTCCGTCCGTCTGTCCGTCCGTCCGTCTGTAAGAGCGCCTAGATCTCAGAGCTAGAGACTCCAAACTTGGTATGTAGGTTCGTCTATATTGCCAGCAGATCGAGTTTGTTTTAGATTTTGGATCGGACCACTATATCATAAAGCTCCCATAGGAACAATCAGTTGAAAATCAAGTCTTAGTATGGAAAACTTTTTTGCTGTTTGAGATATTTCAACCAAACTAACAGAATATGTATAAAAGATGGTCCCATACATACTGACCAAATTTGATTGAAATCGGATTACTATTTCATATAGCTGCCATAGGAACGATCAGTCCAAATTAAGTCTTAGTATGAAAATCTTTTTTGTTGTTTGAGATATCTTTATTAGTTATAAGTACCGCTCGACTGTAGCACAGCCGACTAGTTTTGATATAAACTAGTTTTGTAACAGTATTAAAATTAACAAACTTTTATTACATTCCTATTAGGAATACATTCAATTTTAATGTTGCATACCAGAAATGTTAACATTGCATTCAGAAGTTAAGTTAAGCAGCTGTTAAACATGCAGCTCATAGATTGTGCAAATATTTTGATTGAAGCTTACAAGTGTGCTCTTGTTTTTTTTAATTGAACATTTTTAATACAAATGTAAGATGAATAGTGATGCAGTGGCGGTTTGTACATTATGCTGGTAGATTGTTTATGCAGAATCAAATTAAACGCCAAACAAGGACTTAATTGTTATTCCGCAAGTTAATCGGTTAAGTTGTGACAAAGTTAAGTCAGTTTAAAGTTCTTCAAAATTATCGATCTAAAACCAAACTGTGAGTACAGGCAAATATACAAGAAAATTGAATTATTTAATTCAGTGGTGGCACGCAGTGGCTCCGGAGCAGCGGCTGCTCCCGAATTTAGATTTCGTGCCCACTGCTGATTTAATTCAATACAATGTCGGAAAAAAATCGAGTTTACCGCGAGAATCAAGCTGTTGACTCAAGACGGACAGACAGGCAGATACTGATTGGGCTCTGCCACGCCCTTTTTTTGCCTTTTACATACTTAATCAATGTATATTAATGACTCTGGATCATTCGCGTGTCTTATGTTCACTCGATTTATGATGATTACGTACATATGTTTGTACAATAGAAAATCCCCAAAAATGTATAATTATTAATTTTTTAAATTTTAAAATTTCTCGGTTTTTTCTCTTACATTCGCACGTCCGTTGACTGTTGTTCCATTAAAATACTTCTTGAAGCCGTCGGCCATTGCGCCCCAAAATCCAAATAGCTTCCGGTTTTGTCAAGTCTTTACTATGTTTTTACGGGGTGGGGGAAATTCTGGTTCCGGGTCTGAATTGAAAGTTTCTAAATTTTTACTGCTTACTATTTGTAGGCAGTTGAATAAACACTTTGAAAACCGCCTACTCAGCTCGAAAGGAAAAAATAAAGCCAAGAAAAACTGATTACTAGATATCGATAGATTTGCAGAAAACTCACTTAGAATTCGCAACCAGTTTAAGTAGAAAGTATTTAGTATATACAACATCTGCTTACATAATTCTCCCTCTATAATGCTGATTATCTGTCAAAAATAGCAAACGAATAAGCCGATTTCAAATGCAATAAATTTCGTTTAGAATTTGCAACCAGTTCAAATCCAGATAAATGTCTCTATTGGGAAAAAATTACGTCAAACGTTAATAACATTGCGTTGGATTTGAATAAATGATATGATAGAAAATAAATAGTAATAAATAATTTGAATTCACCAATAGTTTAAAAGTTTTTATTTGGCTGTGAATAGCATCTTAATTAACAATAAAAGTTTGCAAATTCATTTAGAATTCGCAACTAGTTTAAGCATACACAATGCTGTACGTACAATATGTATGGCGATGTACATCTTTTATTTAAATCAAAAGAATGGAAAATTATATGTAGTTAAAAGTACAAGACTATATGTAGAGTGCAAGGATTTGCCCAATAAATACAAAAAATTCATTTAGAATTCGCAACCAGTTCAAGCTTCAATATTTGAATAATTAAAATTGATAAAAGATTGCAAATTCACTTAGAATTCGCAACTAGTTTCGGCATACACTATGCTATTATGTATGGCGATATAAATCTTTTATTTATACCAATGAAATGCAGAATATAATAAATTTATTTAGAATTCGCAACCAGTTCAAGCTTCAAATATGCTACTATATTTGAATAATATAAATTGATAAAAGATTGCAAATTCACTTAGAATTCGCAACTAGTTTCGGCATACACTATGCTATATGTATGGCGATATCTTTTATTTATACCAATGAAATGCAGAATATAATAAATTTATTTAGAATTCGCAACCAGTTCAAGCTTCAAATATGCCATATGGCGCTGCAAATGTTGCGCCTCGAATAAAAACGATTAAAATGTGCTGCTCAAATTAAAAAGATATTCGTATAATAACAATTGAAGTGAACGCAATTGAAACACAAGAGATTTGGGTTAACGCTTAACTTCTAGGATTCATTTTTCCTTCATTCGATTCGAGACTTGAGCTGGACATAAAGGAGCAGAATGTGGCGGTGGACAAGGGAGGATTCCTATTGGAAGAGCTTCTGTTGACAGCCCTTGCAATATTTGGTGGACTCGCGGCGCTTGGCATTGCGGCGATGCATCTTGACCAGCACATAGACGAGGCCCACTGAGGCCCAAGTGGCCTTGGCAACCTACAAGTTTTCGATGTAATACTTAGAGAGAGACTCTGCATAAAGTTGGAAGAGTTTAAAGCAGCGGTGGGCACTCAGTGGCTCCGGGAGCAGCGACTGCTCCCAACTTAGGTTGAATTCAGATTCCGTGCCCACCGCTGGTTTAAAGAGTACTGCAGGCAGTTCTTACATTGGCACGTCCGCGCACAGTGTTGCTATCAAAGATTCGATTGAACTTGAAGTGTTCCGACATCTCTCGTTGCGGGCTTATTCTTTGGGGGGAATTTCAATTTTCTATATAAAGGAATTTCAAAATAGGAAATTGAATTTCGATGTGATTTTCTCAAATGTTCATTTGTCTACGTAAACTTTTGTAGCTTAACATTCCAAGTTTACTTTGATCTCGTTGTAATCTCATGTCATTTCGTACTTTTGTTCCTCATTCAATTTCATTTAATTGTATTCAATTACATGTTAAAATGATTGTCAGTTGTCATCGAGATATACTTATATTTTTTTAAATTCAAGATGTTTTCTTAAAATATGTTCAAAAGTTTTCAATTTCAATTTAAATTGAAGAAATTCTACTTCTATGCTTAAAATCGAGCATATTCGACTGCAGTAGACCCTGTAGGCAATTATAATAGCTCGTATTGTATATTTTTTTTAACATTATTCAAACATTTTTGAATAAACTTGTCTTTTAAAAGGTAATCAGAAATTTAAAATCGACTTGAATTTTCAATACATCAATGGGCTAAATTAATAAACAAATAGATTACAAATATACGTATTATTATTTTTAACAACATTAGCATATAAAATGTGAAAATTGCATTCATTTAACCATTTGGGTACAGCATTCAAATTCAAAATGTGCGTGCGCTGAAAACTCAACTATAGATGGCGCAAAGCGCAACTATCGCAAATGCTCTGCAATATATCGATTACTTGTTGAGTGCGAGCAGAGACAGTTCGCAGGTGCATCGATTGCTACTTAAATCGATATATTAAAGAAGCACTGTGCGTTTTGTAGCTTCGATACCGATAGAAAATTGGTCCCATGTCATTTCTCTAATAAAATTAATTATATTGGAAAAAGTAATTAAAAATTTGTAGGTACAAATTCAAAAAACCCAGAAAATTTTAAATTTTTTAAAATAATTAAGTTAATTTTACAATTGGTTTGGTGTTCCAAATTTTATAAGTTTTTTTTTAAGTTCAAAATTTAACTCAATTTTTTGAATTAAGTTAAATTTGGTAATTGAGTTATCCGTGAAACCAGATGGCTGCCACTTTTTTTTTTGCCAAGCTTAGCCAAGGTTTCCACATGTTTTTTTTTTACTGAATAGCGATAGCTATTGTTGTTTTGTTGTTTATAGTTGGGCTTTTTACTTCAATTTGCTGAATAAGTTCAATCCTTAATTTATTAGTCGTGAACTAAATCAGTCGTTTAGTTCAGTTATTCAGTTGGTCATGAACTATGAACGAGATGCAATTATTCTGTTGATCATGAAATATGAAAGCTGAAAAGGTTATTCTGTTCAGTTGGTCAGTTGATTATGAACGATAAACGATGTTTTCTTTTAATGGAATGTGAAATGACAAACGCCAATTAGTTTCAGGACTAACATTTAATAATTTGTAATGTACTTATACTCTGTCTTTAGGAAAATGAGAAAAAATAAATAATTTGGTTTTATTTTGTGCTTAAGTAACCTTGTCTAAAACTTAAAAATAAATTGTTACAAGTTAATCTAGAAAAAATTGATTTCAATCGCTGACATCCATGTATATAATTATAATTGTACTTCTCAAAGAAACTAAATTATTTTTAAAGAAATAACTGACCAACTACGAAATGAACGATTTAGTTCATGATTGATTGAATAAGTTCACTTGTTCATCTTGGTGACCCGTTCATTTGAGCTTGATCCGTACGAAACGACGCAAATCTAGTGTTGTTATTATTCATTTTTATGCTCTTCCTCGCTCGGTTCGGTTATTGTTGGTGAAGCTCCGCGCGTGCATTTATTTAATTTCGTCATTTTACAATATGTTTTAATCAATTGTGTTGTGCCGCGTTTCGGTTTTGGGCGGAAAGCCAAGCCCCATGATATTTTATAAATGTAAATTACCCCAGTTGACAAGTAAATCAACAAAACATTGGCGAGGCGTTTAATATTGTACGGTTATTTGTGTGTTGTTGTATTTTTTTCGTTTTTGTCTCATTTCTTGTTCCACTGTTTGTGTGTACTTGTTGCGTGTGTGTGTGTGTGTGTTTGGTGTGTTTACAACGCCGCCGTGGCCGCTGCTCAAATTATTGTGTGAAATTTGTATTTGTTAGTTAATAACTAAACAAAATGTAGCTTGTTTTTTTATTTTATTTTGCTACTTGCTGCTGAATTTAACATGAATTTGCAAATACAAATGCAGAGCGACGGCCATTGAAATTTCACCGAAAAATCAAAAGAAAAGGAAATAACAAACACAAAAAAAAAAAAACAGTTTGTACTAAAAGCATCAACGCAAAACGTGACTAGTTTATTTTATTAATGCAGCAACAAAGCAGCGGCAGCAGCAGCAGCAGCGGCGACAGCGGCAGCACCAGAAGACAGCAGCAACAACTACAACAATTACAAGTGAATTTTTTTTGTTTCTTCTTTTCTGTTTCGTTTGTGGGCAGATGACGTCGCCGTTGCGCCGCCGCATTTCGTGCAGGCTGTGTGCTGTGTGTGTGTGTGTGTGTGTGTGTAAAGGGCGGCGACATTATCCGATAGTGTTTTTGTTGTTGCTGCTGCTGTTGAAATAAATGCGTGCAATTAGCATTAATATAATTACTATTATTGCCGTGCACAAAATGGGGGTGCTATAATTCGAAGAACAGCTACAGCATTAAATCAGCAGCAGCAGCAGCAGCAACAACAACAATTGCGCTTAGTAATTGCCGTTGCGAACGCGCAGTTATTTCGTAATGCAGCAACAACAATAACAGCAACAACAACAACAACAAAAAGAAGAGGAAGAAGAAGAAGAGACAACAGCAACTGCGTCGGTTGTAAAGCGCCGTTATTACACGCCGTCAAACACACACACACACATGCATATACACAACACTACCTGCATCTGTATGCCATACACATTCACACGCACTTGTGCGTCGCTGTCGCTGCTCTTCTTGCACCACAACACTGCAGGCGCAACAGCTTCGCATCGACGTCGCTGTCGCTGTCGCCGTCGATTTTCCGTTTATTCGTTTGCTTTCTACCTGCAGCAACAGCAGCAGCCGCAACGCTTTCGCTTGTTGCTCTCTCGCGCTCTCTTGTCTGCGCAAAGAGAGCATCGATCTTGCGCTCTCTCAGCTCGGGAGTGTGTGACAGTGTCGTTATTATTTTGTTTGGACATACGAGTAACGCATTTTGGCATCGATGCATTCCATGAATTGCAGGCGTCGCATCGTGTCGCGTCATCATCTCTGCCTCTGTCGCTGCCGCTGCCTCAGCCAACGTCGTATAATGACGGCTGTTTTATAATTCTTGTTTTTGTTGTACAGCCCTCGCCGTTAACCAAGTGCAATATTAATTAAGTGACCACCTAAAGAGTGAAAGAGGGAGAGAGTGATATATTTTTTCACTCACACATACATAAAGACAAATGATGTTATAACAACAACTACAACAATTCAAATAGTCAACAACTTTTTGGGGTTTCTACCGAATTCACAATGGACAACGCCATGGAGCGGCAGCAGCAACAACAACAACAACAACAAAGACCACAAAAACAAAAGCACAACAAACGAAAAAAGCAACAAAAACAATTTTTACTTGTTTTTATCATTTTGACAATTTGTTGGCCACAGGTGAGTGACGTTATTTAAAACCCTTCCTCTTTCTCTTCCCTTCACTTTCCTTCCTTTTATTTCGTTTCCTTTCCCTTGCCTTTCTTTCCACTGAAGTCTCGTTTTGGGAATTCCAATGTTCGTAATCTATTAAATCCGTCACGCGACTACGGTAAACACACGCTAATGTCAACCTTTGCAAAACTAAAAACACATTTAAACACACATTTAATATTTGCAAATGTGGCAGTATGTGTATGCATCGATAATCGATCGATTAATCGACTTATTTTGAATGAATACCTAATTTTTTTAGTAATTGTGAAAACTTATTCAATTTCTGTAAACTCTATAGCAGCGGTGGGCATGCATGGACTCCGGGAGCTTGCGGCTACTCCCAACTTTATTTCTGCCTATTATATAGCGTTCGTCGTTTTAAAACTAGATTTTTGACTTATTATTGATATGACAGATTTAAATTTAATGATAATAATTAGAGATTAAAACTGTGTCGAGATACAGTTGAACTTCCAAAACTCGAACTTCTATAACTCGAATTTTCTTTAAATCGAAGAGTGCGAAAGGCAACTAGCTAGCGGGAAATCGCTAAAACCCGCTAAAACTGACACCCCGACAGTATCCAAACGATAGAAGCTACAGATATGTTTTATGTACCGTTGGAAAGGTATTTTGAAGAGCTCTTAGGTATTCTTCCAAAGTACATAAGTAAAAGGCTATAGGCGAAATATGTCGGTTTTAAGGATTGTTTTTTTTAAATACCTATGTTAAATTAATTATTATACGTCATAAAATTGGATATTAGAAACTTTGAGGTATGGAAATGTTTTCGTCACTAGACTTTTACCTCGTAAAGACTTTTTTTTAATAAGATATGACATATGATAAGATATATTCTAGAAGAACTAGAAATAAAGTAAATTCTGCGGGTTCCTTAACTTCAATTCCAAAAAATTTTCACATCCTAATTTAAAATGTTTTTAAGCATTATCTTTTTTTCAATAAAATTAGTTTAATAACTATATGTACACAGTGATCACATCGAATCTTGATCGTTTTGCTTACTTTCTTGGGTTGCGAATAATTTAATTCTATTTGATATACAACTTTTATCGCAAGTCGCGATTTTAAATGGTTCGAGGAAGCAAGTCTATAGCAGATCTAAAAATAAATCGCACGATTTCTTATTAGTTAAGTATACAAATTGTAAGGGAGAAGCTGAAGAAGGGGGGGGACCAAAAGTTGTTCTACTTAAGCATGAAGTACACGTATTTCGGGATAATTGTTGACGAAACTTCAGCACATATTTGTTCGTCTGTGTAGCGCATTATCATTTGAGGAATGCTCATTAACTGGTAGCTGCTCCCATTCAATATCAATTCCATTTCCAATTCCAATTCCATAACCAGAAACTGCATATACACATCTTTACAAATTCACTAAATTCATTAAATAAACAACCCGCGTTGCTCTTCTTGTATAGATACTGGATACCCTGTAGCCATTAAAAATATATATGGGATTAACTAAACTTGTGCAGAATGAATTTCTGAATTTTAAAGTATTAAAATCTGATTTTTATTTTACATATATATTTTTTCATTATATTCATATTTAGAAAATTTCATAAATATTGTAATGTCGTATGTATGTACAGGGTATTTGCTAGTCGGGCTTGCTTAATTGTTTATTCTGGTCTGGCATGCGTCTGGGGTTAGAGCCATTAAATTTCGATTGTTATTGTTATTGTTGTTGATGTTGTTATTGATGTGGCTGTGTTGCAGGTCAATTGGGGGATTTACTAAGTATATCTCAATCTCCCTCTCTCACTCACTCTCTTTCCATCTCTCTCTCTCTCTCTTCTGTCTTGCTCACAATTACTTTTTGAAAACAATTTATTCAAATCGCATTGTACATTTTGTGCATTTTTTATTATTTTTTCCTTCTTGTTTTTTTCCCCTACTCCTTTTTTTTTTATTTCTTTTTAGTTGGTGTCATAAACTTTTTAATCACTTGCTTAGCCGGTTTTTGTTATTGTTATTGTTGTTGTCAGCTTGTTGTTATTCGATCATTTCATTTCGTTCCGTTTCGTTCATTGTTTTGTTTTCTCTCTCGTCTGGGAGTTAAAACCCAAGATTCCGTAACCTCGTAATGTTGCCATCAAATCGACTTTGTTGAGAATTTGTTCTCCAATTTCACAAATAATTTACTTTAAACTCGAACTAAACTTATTTTATTTACTTGTCGTGTATTATTAATATTTTTATGGCTTTCAATATGGATTTTTAAGTTCTTCAACCTATTTTTATGTATTGTATTATATTGAGTTTTATTTTTTGACATTTACTGTTTTATACCCTGTTCATAGGTAGAGTTGGGGTATTATAGCTGAAAATATATGTGAAAATATATATTTCAGTTGTATCTAATAGTCTACCATTCTCTTAATTTTAGCATTAACTTCTTCTACAACTAGATTCACTTTGTATTATCTTTTAATGCCAAATATCGAGTTCCTTGAATAATTGTTAGTAGTAGGAAACGTATCTTAATCTTTATCTTATCTTTGTCTAGGCAAATTTCAGCAGTCAACTGATAAATTATAATATTAGTATCAAGAGCATAGACTTTAACTTAATTAAAATATTTACATTGAGTATCTCAAGATTCGGTTACTTAAAGCGCCCACAGCTAAATTTACCGGAATTGTCGAGATTTGGCAAGATGAGCTAATCGGTGAGTTTCTTTGATCCCGAATTTGACCCACTTACAGGTCGAATCTCATCTATGTTGTGTAAAAATTTCAGCTTTTTAGCTTTAACCGTTTGGCCTTCACGTTGATTCACAGTCAGTCTGACTGACTCACTAGTCAGGACAAAAATATTTAGGGCCGTTTTTTCAATGAACATATAAGCCCTAAATGTTCGACAATCTGTCAAATTGAGGCATTTTCGTTTTTTCAATATTGGGGCTCCATCTGACATATTGGCCAAATACGTCTGATAGTAAAAGCAGTTGAGAATGTAGTTGAAAAAGCAGTTGGAAAGCCGTAGGTCGGAAAAATAAACATAAAAATGCAAATATAGCTTTTAATTGACTCTTTGGAAGATTCGGGTGAAGAGATGAATGTGACCAAGATTCAAAGAATCTACCATTCCAGACAAAATCTTTTCAACGAGCTGGATAACAGTGTATTTATTTGAAGATTCTGTTTTTTAAAATTGGCTTTAAAAAGCGCAACCACTTCCTCTGTTTTTTCGCTGTTGAATTTGCATAATTCTGCGTTTTCATTGTGTTATTTTTCAATGTCACCCAAAAATTCACTGCTTTACAGAACAGCGTTGCCCCAATTTGAAAACTTTTTCTTTACACAATTTCACGTGATATATGAACTTATAAATCAGCGGTGGGCACGCAGTGGCTCCGGGAGCAGCGGCTGCTCCCAACTTAGGTAGACTCTAATAGGGTTGTTGTTGTTGATGTTGTTGTAGTGCTCCTGAATTTAAGTTTCGTGCTCACCGCTGCTATAAATTGATTGAAATACCCAAATTTCTTATGGAACATATAATTTGACTTATAATCCTACTGTTTTTAACGGCCCTTATATAAAAAAATATAATTTAATCATAAGTCAACCGATCTTTTGCTATAACAAACATATTTCGTTTAATAAATGTAATTCTTGCCCAACTAATTTGAGTTCCAGAAATGTTCGTATTCACAAATTTGATTCCATAATTGCTGCTCTATAAATTAAATACTAATATTTAATTTTTTTATTTACGGATAAATGCAAGTTCCTTTTATCGAGTGACAACTGTCTGCTCATTTCTAGCCCAGTCTTAAAGTTGTCCTGTCAGTTCAATGAATGCTGTTGTCTCTCTCTCGCTCATTTGTTTACCAGTCACAAAATGAAGAAGTAAAAATGTTAAAATTGTCGCCGTTCCAAAGTTGTTTTGCAGTTTTGCAATTAAAGTCGCTCGGAATGCGGTTGCTGACTGTTTCATCTTGTGTCTCACGTGCCGACGCAACAACAATCCAAATAAAAATAAAAAAAAAGCAGAACAATAATAATAGTAATTTTAAATAAAAATAATATTATTCATAATAATAATAATAAAAAAGTCTTGAAGTCTTGCCTTGACTTGATCATGATATCAGTCGCATTATTACGTGTCGCGTTTATCTCCTCAAAACTGAATGCACAAGTACTCGATACCTTTTTGCTACCCATTACTCACTAACGAGTATTCTCCCCATACTCCCCATATACTCATCAGTTTCACGCCTCAAAAATATATAAATATTATACAAAAAAGTGCGATGACATCAGCGTTTGAAGTTTGCCTTTGTTCTTCTTTTTTTTGTTTTGTATTTTATTATTATGTTACTTTTTATTATTCTTTTTTTCTATTGTTTTAGATATGTTAATGTTGCCATGTCGACTGTCTGGCAACGCTGTCCATAATTTAATTTGGAATTTTGTTCAGATCAAACACATTTAAGCCGAAAGTTCAATTGAAAGCTCATCCCATTTGTCGTGTGTGCAAGCTCAGCACTTTTTTTATTTGATTGCTTGATTTTATTGCCTCGCTTGTCCAATTGTGGTGTATACCCTGTAAATAAGACACCTCAAATGGGTGCACGGCAAACTTACTTATTAGTTTCGATTATACAAGTTAATTATTTGTATGATTTATTGCGTGTATACCCTGTAAATAGATCTTTATTGCACAATACACGTGCTCGTTAAATGATTACAACTTTGTTTTCCCGAATAATAAGTTAATCTTTTTTTTTCTCGAAGTGACTGTTTAAATCTGTCATCAGTTATGTCAAGTTCATATATCATTAAAATTTACAAGCGCAAATTTGAAAGATATTAAATTTGTATACATTTTGTGTACTGGGGATGTGAATATAGTCTCAACTAAGTGATATCTATATCGATACTACTTTTTTTTTAGGGGATA
>JBAMBJ010004120.1:0-37247 GCA_037043495.1 Drosophila recens
CTCCGAATAGACCTGGTACATATTACGTACACGACGCAGTGGCTGGCATTGCCATTGCCCTTTGGGTCTGCTTTAGCTTTAGATTTAGCCTCGTAGCTCGTTATCCTTTCTGACTGACTGCGGTTAACTCGACGACGACAACGACGACGACGACAACGTGTTTTTTGCTGGTCGCGTTTCATGTACGTGTATAATCACTCGACGGGCGCAACCTTTAGGCATCGTAATGAACTGAGCACTCTGCTTCAGTCTCCATCTCCATCCCTCTCAGTTTTAGTCTCTGCTCAACGTTATCCTTTATCGTGCATGCTTCTTCTGCGGTTATGCTTATAATGCCAGCTCATCAAAAGCAATATCCGACCCAAGCCCAAACCCAACCCTCCTCCATATCGCATTTTTTGCTAGTTAATTTTTCGTGTGTGCCAAGTTTAAAATATGGTGGGGAAGAAAAAATAAAAGGAACACCGATGTATATCGTTGCCACAGCTAAATGACTGAGATTTACATGTCTACGTTCTCATTTCAGCGGTTAAATTAAATTTTATGCACTAATTATGTGCCTGCTGTCCCAAGTCTGAGCTACGCATATTAAAAATGTAATAGAAACTTTTACCTTAACTACAGTTACCAAGGATACCTTCTGTTTTTTTTTTGAGCGGCTGCAACAGTCTATTTACTTTGACTCGTACTCATAAATCTGTGTGTAATTCCATTCCTTATTTTCCTTTCGTTTCCTCGTTTGCTCTTTTCTCATTGAATTTTTTGCCTGAGACGGTTGATGACAGCCTTTTTGGTTGCGTCATTCCCATTCCCATTCCCATACGCATTGACAGCCAAGTGCTCGGAAAAGAAATTAAAAATCAGATGATAAATCGTTTACAAATATTTTGTGGCACAAGGTAATCCGATAGCAACAAGCGATGAGTTCTGGAGTATGACAGCTGGAAATACGCTTCAAGTAGACCTAGAGTAGAAAAAGCAAAGGCCAAAAAAAATATATGAAATATATGAAAAATAAATATAGTAATTGTTTAAAAAACTAGTGGTGTAAATCCATGGTATTATAATATGTCGGGTTAACTTATTTTTCATTACAAAATAAGCACGAACATTTGACAATTTGCAGTTTTTGAAAAAGTTTCAAAAAGTGTTATGAAAAGTAAGAAAGCAATGGACAGTTTTGAAAAACAAGTTTATTATTTCAAATGAATAATATTCTTAAGCAGAATTACATTAGATGTCAACCTATGATAAAAATCGGTTAGGTTTTACAAAACGTATGGGAGTTGTAAGTTTCTGAAAAATTGTCGAGGGGTAGCTATAGAAAATATGGATGGTTTTGAAAAAAAATTAATTTGTCAAATTAATAAAATTTGAAATCGGTAAGGTTTTGAAAAGCTTATGGGAGTTGTAAGTTTCTGAAAAATTATCAGGAGGTAGGTATGGAAAATTTAGATAGTTTTAAGAAAAAATTTAATTTTTCAAAATAGGAAAATTTAAATCGATTAAGTTTGGAAAAAGTTATGGAAGTTGTATGTTTCTAAAAGGGGTACTTATGCAAAATATGAATATTTTTGAAAAAAAAATTACAATTTTAAATCGGTTGTTTTTGAAAAAGACTCAAGGGGTAGGTATGGAAAATAAGGATAATGTTGAAAAAAGGTATATTTTTCAAATGAATAAAATGTTGATGCAGAATCAAATTAGCGGTTAATTAAATTGATATTCTGCAAGGAAATCGGATAAGTTTTGATAAAGTTATGGGAGTTTTTCGTTGAAGTAATTCACTTTTATACAATATTCTTTGGCAAATACTGTGAAGTTTGGTTTTTTGGCTGCTGCATTGTACAGTTGACACCTCGGGTAGAGACTGGGTATCGTTACTCGTTATAATTGCACTGCGGAAACACACACACAAACACACAGAAACACATACACACACACGCACACACATGAAGTTGAGGAGGCGGTGTTATTGAGACCAGCAGCTGTCATAAAATTTAATAATGCAAATGTAATTAAGTCACATGGTCAGTACAAACATACACAGGTCGCAATTCACACCGAATCAGGGGCTCGGATTCGGTCGTTTCCTTCTCACCTAACCTCAAACGGCTAACGGGAAATACTCGTGTGCTCTCTCTTTCTCTTTCGCACTGCCCTTCTCATTCATCTCTTCACTGATTGCATTACATGACGTGTCGTCTGTCGTCTGTCCGGTGTGACGTTGATGCCCCATTCCGCTATCAGCACAATCCAATATCCTGTTGCAAAAAGCACTCGCAATTCGTGTTTCTATTATTAATTAGTTGAGTTTGCATTCGCCCCGAAAAGTATGCAACGCACTCCACTGTAATCTGTCTAAATATTGTATGTTTGGTTATATTACATTATTATTATTCACGATGCTGTTAGCACTTGCGAAATTATTTAAATTTGATGTTTGTGTAGAACATGAAGGCCCACTAAATGGCCATTGGCTATGAATTTGCATTTGATGCTAATTTGAGTGTACATTTTCAATACCCTGTATTTGAAAAATGGGTATTCCAAATTTGACACAGCAGTAAATTAACTGGACGGTAAGAGTCTTAAAAGGAACGAATAAATTTGTTTTAAACTAAGACTTAAGCTTATTTATTTATTTAAAAAATTAAAATTTTTTTAAAAAATTAAAAAATATTTAAATATTAACATATAGTTTTTAAATTTGTTATGCGCATTTTCTATGATATTAAAAGAAATTTTAGACGTAAATTTACAGGATATATTTGACTCGAATTATTCGCATCTCTTCGGTTTATGTGTTTAAGTTTATGTGCTTAAATAATATATTAATAGAAAATTAACTTTCCAAAAATTTTTATCATTCAAAATTAATTACATAATAAGATAGTTTCATCATTTTTATTTAAAATAAATCTTCATTTTCATAGCATTTTATTTGCTTTAATTTTAATATGATTTCCCATTGTTTAATAAATAAACTAAACCTTTTTTCCCGAGTTACTTTATTATATCAAAATGAGTTTACAACGAGCAATCAAATGACATAATCTTTTAATTTGGTATTCCCATCTCGAAGCATGTTTATTTAACGTTTAGGCGACTTTCATAACTAAATCTACAGGACATAATTCAGTCGAATGACTTGAAGGAGGCGGCAAGCTGTACTTACTCGTATTTTTATGACAGTTTTGCTTGGGTTTGAAGTCCACTTGACCCATATCTATATACCAAAATGTCAGCTGCTTGTCTGGCGCTGCGAGAAATGTAATGCCATTTGAAGACCCTTTTTCTTTTCCTTTTCCATTTTTTTTGAACTGTGTGAAAGGCGTTGGACAAGTATCATTGCAGATGCTTGTTGAAACCTGAAAATACTTTAATATACAAAATGCTAGATGGCTATAAAAACTTGTGACCGTGCTGAAAAATCAGCCAACGGCGGCGGACTTAACCAAAGTGCAAAGAAAAAACGGCAAAGAACGAAGAGCGAACTCTTGACGAGACTTGGCCAAGAACTCTTTGGCTTTCAGTTTGGTGCCTTTTGAACAACGTTGCGTGACTAAAATAAGAAGAATTCAATTTTTGCAGTCAGCAATTGAAGTTGGCAAAAGCGGCAAAAGGCGACGAAAGCAAAAGAAAACAAGCAGATAGAAAATTTTCTTTGGTGCAGTGGTGCGAATAGTCAAGTGATAATAATAATAATCATAATAATTGTAATAATTTCTTAAAGAGACCATATGCATGCAGTTTGAATGTTATACAATCAGCCTAAAACCAAGACATGTAATTCACATATCCAGCTCTTTAACTGGCCTCAAATCGTTGGCCATAAAATGTTGCACCCTCTAACGATTCCGTAATTGAGTTGTACTCTGACTCTGACTATGCTGCAAGGCAACTCAAGTTCTGGCCACTGCTGATGCACTTGCAACTGCCTCAAATGCTGTTCCTGCTGCTGCTGCTGCTGTTGGTGGTGGCCAAAGATGCAGTCAAGCAAAAGATCACGTGCCTGGAATTCATTTGTAATTTAATGCCGTCGAGTAGGAGAGCATGTGCGCTCCTCCTAATTGTATGACTGGCACTCGTACTGCCACTGCTACTGCGACTGGTACAACCAAAAACCATCTACACATCACTGCACATTTGGGCCAAAAGTCCAAAGTCCAAATGGCTCTTCATTCATTTCGTTTCGTTTCAGACAATTCAAATTTTACAGCGCCTCAAAAGTGTTCTTAACTTTACTCAATTTAACAGCTTTCAATTAAAAGAAAGGCATCTACTAGCAAGTATCGTTAACTTTGAAGGTGCTGAAGCCAAAGATACGCTTTTAGTTAGAGGAACATGTTTGGAAGAAAACATTTCAGAAACACTGAACAACAAGGATACAAAGTTAAGGACTTTTTAAAAATAGAATGAATTTTCGTTCAAAAATTTCTTAAAAATGAAAACCACTTTTTAAATACCTTTAATTTTTCTTTTTTAAATACAGTCGAACTTCCCTAACTCGAACTTCCCTAACTCGAAGTCTCTCTAACTCGAACAAAATCTAGTGGCAATACTAGGCAAATTTCATGCAATTCTACTTCCCTAACTCGAAGTCTCCCTAACTCGAACTTTTTCGTGGATAATGGTGATTCGAGTTAGGGAAGTTCGACTGTAAAATATTAAAGACGAATATTCTTGATTCAAGACACTTATCCTTTCTGTGCTTATGATATGAAAAAGTTCCTATAAATTCTTCTTAAGTTTTTCATGGAAAGCAAAAAAATGTTTGGATAAAAATATTATGTGAGGAAATTTTTCTTAAGTTTTACATAGTAAACTGAGGATCTATAAAGTAGAAAAAATAAAAAGAAAATTAAAAAATTATAATATTTATAAACTAGGTATTAACTTGCAATTTTGAAATGTACGTTGGATCATGAGGATCCGACATAGTAAAGTATTAGTTAAAGAAGTTACTTGTATAACTTGGGTATCTCATGGTTGAATTGTCAGCACCTCAATCATTAGATTAGATATGTATGACCCCAGATTCGTATATATTAATTCATAATTTAATGATTTTTTACTCTTTTAGTTAAATTCAAAGTTGTTTATAATTCCTATTGATTAATAACGTTTTAATTGGTCAACTGCATTTAGTTGACACTAAATAAATAAATTATATAAATAAATATTCTCGCTTTTATCCTAATATTTTTTGATCAGAAAAACGTATTATTTGGTTAACTGCATTTAGTTGACATTAAATAAATAAATAAAATAAATAAATATTCTCGCATTTATACTAAAATATTCAAATCAGAAAAGGTTTAAATTTATAACTAATATTTAGATATTAAAGATTCCAAAATGTGCCTTAGTATCTCATTTATAAACATAAACAACTCAATCAGCAGAGCTTAGCACACAGCAGATACTTTTGTATCTTAAGTAACTCAATTATTGCAAGTATTATGTAAACTTGAATTCGCTTACATTTTAATGTATGCACATACACCCAGCGAATGTGTGTGTGTGTGTTTGAGAAATGTATATGTGTGTGTTTTGGTACGACATGTCTTGTCAAAACTGTCCAAATCTAGTTTACAAACCAGTCACAAAGTTTACGCAGTCTCGTATCTCCGGCGTATCTCTATCGAAAATGGGATTTGAGGGATGCCGTCAAAAAACATGACAGCCCCAAACTAAAGGGTTGACATTCATTTTAATCCAGCTTCAGTCTGTTGGTAAATGTATCTCAACGTGGCTTGCATGAAATGTATCTCAATGTTTTAATTAGCTTAGATTAATTGATACTGGGACAGAGCATAAGCATTTATGTTTAGTTATTCCAACTACAAAATATAGTACAAATATGTTAACAAAAACAAATATTAAAATACAGTTACAGATACAGAAATGAGCAATGGGTTCAAAATCCTGCGGGTATAATTTGAAATTTCTGTTTATTGCTTGCTTTGTTGACCTTTTTTTTGGATTGCGACTGTTGCCAATATTACACATACGCCATGTAAGCACGTCGAACAGAAATACACGCCCCTACTCTACACTTTTCCCCTACATGTAGTCAACTAGCAAAAAAAGGAGTCGATATCTGTGCGCGTTTGAGCAATTTTCCAATAATAAAAACCGCTGCCAGTTTTCCATGCACAACATGCACGGGATGCTGTGTGGAAAGGGCAAGGGAGGGGGGAAAGGGGAGTAAAGGTTTTGGTGGGGGGAGGAGGGTTATGGTAATGGTAATGGCCATGTGAATGGGCCATGTGTACTTGTATTCAACATTGTTCATCCTGTGTTCGCTGTTGTGCGTGGCTTTTGTTTTTTTGTGTGCTGCCTATTGGCCATGATGTAGTTGTAGTTGCTGTTGTTGTTGTTGTTGCTGCTGCTGTTGTTACTTGCGCTTGAAGCAATATTTTCATATTGCTGACTGAATGGTTCAACCACATTGGCAGGTCATGGATAGATCGTTCTCTATTACTTATATCGCTATCGTATAACCAATCGACCGACCTATATATACACACACACACACACACAGATACACACACACGTAACACGTAGGGAGACCGTTCAGTTCAGTTCAGTTTGAGTTTATTGCTGCTGAGGGCATTTCAATCTAAATGAAAACTCATACAAAATGCGAAACAGCGAATGAGCTCGCAGACGATTATCCACTCGATGCTAGCCTTCTTCAGCCTGCCATTTATGTAGGTCGTATCCCCCCCCCTCCCCCCTCTCTTATCACACACACATACATATTTATATATATTGCTTGTAGTCATAACTTATGGCGTTTCCTACTCATAGTTTCCATTTTGGGTTGGCCGTAAAACTTTTTACGCTTGCATTGCCCTAGCCAGGGCCATTAATTGGAAATAATTCACGCTACGTTTCACAACAACAACAACAACAGTCAAAACAACAACAACCTGAACAACAACAACTTGAATAACCTCGCCAAAAGGCAGCTAATTGTTGACTTTGAGTCCTGCTCAAAGGGTTTTGTGTGTGTTGAAGTGTTCGGTGCCTACGGTTAGACAGTTTAGCTTAATGGAGTCCTCGCAGTACTTACTGCAATTACAGTGAAGCCTGCCTATCACGCTTCAACTATTCAATTATAGTAATTCATAATAATAATTATAAAGATTAAATAGAGCACAAAACGTGCTTGTCAATAAATTGAGCACTTGAATCGCTTCAACTTTAACAAAGTTAAGAGAGCTTTAAGCCTAGAAAAGAGAAAATCTTAAAATCAAAAGTGTAGTAGCTAGAAGATCTTTTAGACTGTTATTTCACTTTTTTTTCTCTGTCATTATAGTAAATTCTGCTTAAAAATTAATTATTATAAAGATTAAATAGAGCACAAAAAGTTGTAAAAATACTCAGCAATTAAATCACTTCAATTTTGTCAAAGCTAAGAACGTTTTAAGTCTAAAAACTATAAACTAGAAACTCCTAAAATCAAAAGTATTGTAGCCAGTAGATCTTTTAGATTAGCGGTGGGCATGCATGGGCTCCGGGAGCTAGCGGCTGCTCCCGAATTGAGTTTTCATGTCCACCGCTGTTTTAGACTGTTACTTAACTTCTTTTATGTCTGCAAACATTTCCTAACAAAGTCCAAAACTTTCAGAAAATATGTCAAGGAATAAAGTATACTTTGATTTATAAGGTTCTGTTTTTTCATAATCCAGTTAACAGATAGATTTTGGACAATTTTTTTACACATACGTATGTATATCCATCATTTGTTTAACTGAAATTTTAACCAAACATTAATACTCTAAAAGTATAAAGTATGGGCTTTAAATTAACAACTTAAATGTGATTCTACTTCTTTTCTCTATGATAACATTTCCTGACACTTTAAGCAAACACAGCCCTAAGCTTCCCGAGTCAATGCCAATGAATAGAGAGTGTATAACATAGTATAGTATCCGTTTGTGAAGGTCTGAAGGACAAGTGCATGGACAGGTTTCCGGAGCTTTGGATTTGTACAAAGCTTATCAGTAGACCTTGTGAATTGTTCTTTATTTTGTGTGACCCCTTTCTCTAACCACTTTTAACCGGATTTGTATTCAGTTTTTAATATGCCAAGGCCTCGTTTAGCAACCAGTTACCCATTTAGAAAGCACAAAATCTGACTTGAAAATACCTAAACTGACATCCGGTTACCTTTGCCCTTTTTTCCTGACAATGGTTATAGTTATGGGAGTGTCAAGACTCAGCTTTCATTGGATCATAAGACAAGCAACCTTTTTCTTTTTTTTATCTCAAAAGTCATTGTTAAATATTTCTTTTTACTTGGTTTATATTGCAATCTTTGGATTGTGCTCAAAGTATGTTCTCTTATAGACCGCGATAAGTAGAATCCATTAGCTGATCCAATTAATTATGATAAATTCTACTTTAAACACTTGGCGGCAATCCTTTTAGCCGTGTTTGCTCTGAGCCTTGCGGCCTCTTTCCCCATCGCAAAGTCCTGAAAATCTTATTTGCATATTAAAGTTTGTTTTGTACTTCTTTTTAACGCTTTTCCCTTTATTTTTAATACACGACAAAATCAACAAAAGCTGCGGTGAGCACAAAACAAATCGGCAACGAAACAAAAAGGAAAAAGTGCAAATTGATAAAGGAAAAAGTTTCAAAAAATTTCTAGGAAACAAAAAACAGAAAGAAAATTTAAATATTGAATTTGCAAATAAATTTAATTGAAATGCTAAATCAATGTGACATCAAGGAATAGTCGACTTCGAAGAGTCTAGAGACTAGAAAATATCCTGTTTAAATGTGTATACAATTTATATCTGTTAGACAGAATATTTAAGCTCCATTATAATCTTTTATTTGACTACAGGGTATATAATGTGTATATAATGTATGTCTGTATTTACTCTTGTCTTTGTCAATAGAATAGAATTGACTAAAAGGGAGTGGGTATCAGAAATTATTTGAAGCCTTCTCGACTAGTGAATACCCTGTACTTGGCAAATGTTACCGAACTAAGTTGTCATTTTGATTATTTTATTATCTATTCTTCATTAAAATTTTTTATAAATTTTTTTAAATTATATATATTTTATATATTTGAAAATATCTTTTTCGAAAATTCTAAATTCTAAATCTCAAGCTGTTACATTTAATCAACTAGAGTTCTGTGATTTTTCTATGTATTTTTACATCGATTTTACATCACATTATAATACGCATTTATTCCATTTCTGTGTAATGGGTATATTTGCATACATAAGTGTGCAAATTCCACTGTAAGTATTTACCGTATGCTTAATGTACTTGCACATTGTGTCATTTACTTATATTGTAGTTGCATATATACACATCTATGTGCATTTATATATATATATACCTAAATGTGCTTAAGTTTTGCGCGCTCGCTAAATTATTTGCGATGTCGATGTCGCCATTGTTTTGCATATGTTCGCTGAACTTACGGAAGCTCCATGCCGTGGCTGGATGCCGGCGGAGGAACAACCAACCACATAACCGGAAAGTAACGGCATCTACGCCAGCAGGAAATGCAGCCATCTTGGCGCGAAGAGCTTATATGTGTGTGCGAGTGTGTATGTTGATGACTCGACAAAGTGCTGCTACTTGTAGCACAACCACATTCACATTTAAAGCGCTCTTTAAGCCGACACCCCATTTAACTATCTCCTGCATATGTGAGTAAGTATCTATGTATCTTTTATCTATGTATGTATCTACCCAAAGGGGAGAATTTCGAACGCTTGACGAAATGCCTTGTTTGACAGAAACTGCGGGTGTGCCTGTGTCTCATCATCATATATCAAGGGGTGAAAAGGCTTTTAATTGCTTTGCCCACACCACGAAATTTGGGGGGGTATTCAGTCCATATCCAGTTACTGGATATTAAATATGTTTATAGACTCCACTCAGCGAGCAAAGTAGCTTCAAGTTGTTTATAGGTCAGCGTGGTTAAAGGTTAGTCAGTTACAATCAACGTTGATTTCTGTATAAAAGTTCATGACTCATTGAGAAAACCACTTAGAGTGCTTAAATAGAGTGTGTCATGACTAGGAAATACCCTATGTTATATAGGTAAATGAAACTAAGTTTAACTTAAATAATCGTGAGCGATTATCAACTCATTGAGAAACAAGTAAGATGGTTTTAAAAACCATGCTAGACTAGTAAATATCCTTTATGAAGAGATGAATCATCAAACTAAAACAATATTCTATAAATTGAGCTAAATTAATTGAGCATATTAAACAGTTAAAATTATATATCCTCTTTAAGCCTTTGTTTTTACAGGGTATTCACATAATAACACACTGAATTCCCCGCTGAGCTTAACTGAGTCAGCTTCTCAAAGTCTCAGTTACTTTTTAAATTAATTTAAAATATTTAAATGATTATAAGGTAAGTTGTGTACTCTTCAACTTTGCAATTTGCAAATTCTTCGGGATTTTTTACTTGCACGCATCGAACATGTTGTGATTTTCCAAATGAGTCAGTATCTAACAGTCTTCAACATTTTGAATACCCCTTTCAAGCTCTTATTTAAGAGTATTTCGAAACTTTTAACAATTTATTTAAAAGTTACTAATGCAATTACATTTTATGCGATTTCTTCAGAAAGTTGGCTAAGACTGTTGTCTTAGGCACCATTTCATGAATACAGGGTATACAAAACTTTTTACTCTCCAAATTCAATATTTTCAGACTGACTATTTACTTAAAAGTCACAGCGGAATTATATACCCGTTTTAAGTAAATTAAGTTATGTTTACACTGTAAACTTTACAGGGTATCTACTGTGATTATAGGGTATTTAAAACATTACATTTTCCAAATTCAACATTTTTTAACTTACAATTCATATGAGTTAGCTTTTAAAAGTTCTCAGCTGAATTATATACCCATTTTAAGTAACTTTAGTTATGTTTACAGGGTATCTATGCCTTGTGCTAGTACAATCTACTGTGATTAAAGGGTATTCAAAACTAAATTCTCTCTAAATTCAACACCATTAGACTTACTATTCACATAAAAGTTCTCATCTGAATTATATACCCATTTTAAATAACTTGTGATGTTTACAGGGTATCTATGCTTTATGCTTGTACAACATACATATCGGCTGTGAACACCGCAATGCACCTGCACGCTACGCTTCCGCTGAGCAACGCTTCCGATCCGGCTGCAAATGCTGTTCCAGTTAGATGAGCAACGGCATCGGCATTCATTGAATATGCCGGCAGCCTAAGCAGCGACAGCGACAGAGGCAGCGCAGCAGCGCCAGCGTCAGAGGTAGCGACAGTGGGAGCATAAACAATAGAGCAACGCGAAAAATAAAAAAAAACGCCAACTGCGGTGGAGTCAATGTTTATCATTGTCTGTGTAGCCAACAGGAAAAAAAAGAAACAACAATGCGTCACAATCGGCCGTTGTCATGACAATCGAATAGACAGCTTGTTGGCAACGGGGGGAGCTTAAAACAAAAGGGGGGCAGTTTGTAAAGCTCATATGGCAAAAGCAGCGAAAGAGAGAGAGAGAGAGAGCACAGAGTTGAGATTCGGTTTGTATGATATTTTAAGCTGTCCAGTTGTTATCAGTTGTTCGCTTGTCGCGCTTGTCTCAACGCAGCTTCGTTTGGTTTTTGCTCATGGGTAATATATCTATTACTCAGACCGCAGACTGATCTAAAATATAACTGAACTGAACTCAAGTAAGCCACATTTTTATCACACCTGTGCACACATAATAGATATTTAACTAATTGTATCTGAAAACAGTTCACATTTTGTTCTGGCTGGCATTGAGAATGCGTTCGCTGGGAATTGCAACAAAGATTTCGATACTCTTACTGCTGATCTGTGTGGCATCTGTGATCTGTGTGCTCTCCCTGCCCACCGTATTTGAGTCCATATCGAGTGCCTGCAAAGGCATCGACGACTGTGATCCCTTTCTGCCCGTCTGTGCGGCCCACACAAATGAGCATCAGTTTTTCTACAGTCACTGCGATATGCTGCGCGAGATCTGTCTAACTGGAAAAGGTATGATATATGATCATAAAATATAGAGATTTAAGGATGCAACGAAAAATCAACTACTTGATTTTCGCGTGACAAATTTTCAATTAACTTAACTTAATAGTTTTTTTGACTGTCAATCGAGTAAAACAAATTAAGTTCATGAAAAATTGACAACTCAGTGAAGTTTGTTCGTCGTAGTTTAATTGGAAAAATTAAGTTTAGTTAACTATGACATGGAAAGTTGATCAAACGTTTAAACTTGACATTGTATTTAATATTTAAATACAAAAAAAATCTTTATTTTTATCAAAAAACCATTTAAGCCAAATTAATTAAATTTGTATACAGAATGAACTTACCAAACTAACAAAACCATGATTAAAATGACATTTCGTTTGGAAATCGGAACAGTTTTGGCAAAGTTATGAAAGTTTTAAGTTAGCGTTGTTTTTAAAAAAAAAAATTAAACTTCTCAAAATCATTTTAATAAATCTAACAATTTTGAATAAAAATTATTACACACATTCTGTATAATTAACTTACGACATTTACTCCACAGACTGGCAAGCGGACCATCTCAGTCACTGCAATGTATGGAAGCTTTGAATGCTTCTAAACTGAACCATAACTAAACCATTAGTTCCAACATCATATCAATTTCACAAGACTGATACGAGTATAAAGTTATAATGGATACATAGATCGTATTCACGCCTAAGTGACTTAGTAAGTAAATTAAATAAAATAAAAACATGCCCAAAGAGAAAGATTTTGTCTACTTATGTCTTGGACTAACTGCCAAAGTAATTAAAGCCGCAAAATGCGGCTCTTTACGGAAAAAGCGTCTTCTTAAATTTACATATAAATAGGTATTCAAGTGTATTTAAGTTAAGCTCTTGCGCTGCTCGTGTATCCGTGAGCTTAATGTAATGAAGCCACTTAACCACGGGAATAATTGATTTAAAATTGACTGCAATGTAACAATTTTTAATAAGACATCCTTATATAAATATGTATGTATAGCAATTTGATTAATTGCATGTGAGAAGCTTTAATCCGTGGACCTGCCCATAATTTGTACGCGTAATTACAACAGCAAGAAGTAAAAAAAAAAACAAAAAAAGAACAGAGGATATCATCAGCTCACATCCCATATATCATTATTTTGTCGGCCTTATAATGAGCAACATAAGAAGCCAATTTACAGGCACAAAAGTTCTATTCAAAGAGATGAAAGCTGTTTGCCCACCCAGCATTTGGAAGATCATTTTAACAGAAATCACCTTAAGGAGTGTTTTTTGAGTCCTTAAAACAACAAAATTTAAGCAAACGGAAATTGTTCGCGCAAAAAATCTAAATGTGATTATTTAGGGTGTTTCAATGTTAATTGGACCCAACTCCTGAATTCCTGGTCCTGTTGCATTTTTTTTTATAAAGAAATATATGACTCGAAAATTAATCTGAAAGGCGAGTCATAAATTATTTTCTCCCAACGAAAGTATAATTACTATTCAGAAAACAAGCGCACTTATGACTATTATAATCAAATAAAGGACTCAAATGAGATCAAAAACTTTCATAAAATGCTTGCTGGGTAAATACATACATATACTTATACAAACGCTGTCTTTGAGACAGCATTAAGCGCCTTCCCAATGACATTGCCTCATTAAACGTGATGATTTCACATACACACACATACACACATTTACAAATAAGTGTCTGTGACTGTGTGTGTGCGTACTTGTAAGTATACTTACACATGTACATAAGTTGAGTTGATGACATTAATTATAAAAATGAAGAAGAAAACTGAAATAAAGCTTGACTGTTGAGAGCTTATTAAGGGACACTCGATGCGCGGAGCTTAATTAAAGATTGCGAGTGGTCAAGTGCAACAATATTTCAACATGGCTGCGTGGTAATTAAGAAAATAGTATCTTTGATAGAATGCAATATTTAAGAGATGTGTGTACTATTCAATTTTAATATTTATGAATCTGGCCTTAATTATTCGAAGCAATATTTATAAAATTATAAAATTAAAAAAGACGAAAACATGAAAAATCTATAAACAAAAAATCTATTAAAGAAAACGTTTGAAAAAAAAATGTATTTTTTTATGACTTGCAAACTTTACCCAACTTATTTTGAATTTTTTCTGCCCAGACAAAACTTTAAAATAATGTACATACTTTGAATGCTTGCATAAGATTTAAAGACTTTAAATTATAAATCTAATCATATGCTCCCCCAATTTTCCCCCATTTTCGAGTCATCAAGCTAAGCTCAGTAAACGCTGATATTAATTTTAGAAACACTTGCTTTAATATTGTTTACCAACAACCAGCAGGAGGGTAAAAAGAAGCATTCTGCAAATGATTACAAATTATTTACTCTTGTGTAAAGTGTCTTTAATTTAACAGTTTGAAGGTCCTCAAATCCTCGACTCTGACTCCAACTCCTTGCGAGTTTAACTGTTGAGCATTTTAAAAGCATTTCAAGAGCATTCTCCATTCACATTCTCCACTGTTTAATCTGCTGCTGATGATTTTGTTTGATTTGCTTTCCACAGAGGAAGCCAGAGGAACTGCAGTTAAGGGCTGTTCCCAAGTACTTGATATATACATATTTATATACAAGAGTATATATACTTCTTTGGCTGGCAACTTGAGCTCTCATTGCCAGAGCTGTTTTAGAGTACAACTTGATGTGCATGAAAAGTGCATGAAAAGTATACGTTATTCAGTTGGCAGTCGCATTTTCAAAAATAAAGTACATATTGTGGCTTCATTTAAGCAAACCTAATTAAGTGCTTCAGCTCAGATTGAGATTCAGAGAGAAAGGGGCAACATAATTAAATATTGAACTGTTTGTCGCACAAATTGAGCATGCAGAAACGCACAAATAGACCAACTAATGAATTTGGGCCAAAATAATTGAAAACACAGCCAATTAGCGACAAAAATGCAGCACATTTCCCATGAAAAGAAAGCACAAGTTGCTGCCATACAAAAAAAAATACAATTTCGTTGCCCCTTTTTTATACCCGTTACTAAAAACTAAGTAAAAGGGTATATATGTTACACTGGGTGCTATTGTAAGATATCATCCCACTTAAACGCAACAAGATCGGACAAATAGAATGGTAGTAATGGCCGATTTAAGGCTTTCAAGTAAGCGCCTAAAAGTATGCAATTAAAATTATTTGGGTACTATTGTAAGCTATCATACCGCTTAATTACAACAAGATCGGACAAATAGAATGGTAGTAATATCTGAGTTAAATCTTTAAAGTAATCGCCTAAAAGTATGCAATACAAAATATTTTATACAGGTATCGGGTATCCCATAGTCGGGCGGGCACTCGAATGTAGCCTTTTCAGCTTGTTTTCAGTTTTTTTTTTGTGTTGCTTGCAACAGTTGAGATTTCAATTTAATTGTCGCTTACAGGTGTCGCCAATTTTGGCAGCCAGTAAAAAATTAATTAACTAATTGCAATATTGATTTCAATTTCAATTCCACTTCCCATTTAGGGAACTTTTGTTTTCTTTTGCTGTAATCTATTTATCTTGTTGCTTATTTTGATTGTTTGAAACTTTTTTGTTTAATGTGCTTTTAAGCAGCGTTAATTAACATGTCGCATAAGTTGAGCTTCACTTTTAAAAAGCCATCGTAAATTTGCTGTCTTTTAATTTTGGCTTTTACTCAGACAAGGAGTGACAGAGACATAGAGAGTGAAGGGGAGACAGTGAGAGTGAGAAAGAGAGAGAGAGGGGACTGACTCAGACGCCTGGAAGTTGACATGAATAATGACGCTTACACAATTCTGACAGGTTTCCCACCAGAGGGCGCTGCTTAGTTGAGGTCGTGATAAATTATAAAAGCTAACAATACGTTTATACGTGTTTTATCAGCGTTGTCGCAGACACACGCCCCCGCCTTTTATCATTGATGTACATTAGGGTGTCCCTTATTTGGTCAAAGTCAATATTTTTAAACGCATACGGGCTAGTTCTGTTCATTAGGTCCTAAAGCACTCAGAAATAAATTTTTACCTCAATCGGAGTATGATAACCCGTGCCGACTTGGATCGGAAAATTTAAAAATTATATGGGACAAAAAAAATTTTTTTTTTTTTTTAATTTTTTATTTTTTTATTTTGTTTATTAGGTCCTAAAGAACTCAAAGCCAAGTTTTCACTTTAATCGGAGTACGATAACCCATTAAAATTTTCATTAAAACATGAAAGAACAGTGTTTTAACACTGATTATACATTTTTCGATGATTTTTCATGTTTCGATGCAAATTTGAATGGGTTATCGTACTCCGATTAAGGTGAAAACTTGGTTTTGAGTTCTTTAGGACCTAATAAACAAAATAAAAAATAAAAAATTAAAAAAATAAAAAAAAATTTTTTTTGTCCCATATAATTATTAAATTTTCCGATCCAAGTCGGCACGGGTTATCATACTCCGATTGAGGTAAAAATTTATTTCTGAGTGCTTTAGGACCTAATGAACAGAACTAGCCCGTATGCGTTTAAAAATATTGACTTTGACCAAATAAGGGACACCCTAATGTACATACATACATATATGTATACTTATATTTTTACAAGCATTTCATGAAATGCTTTCCGCGTTATTATTTAAACAGGAGACAAGTCCCCTAATAAGCAGTGATGCCAAATATTTTCCCGACAAAAAGACAAAACGGACAAAGAAAACAGGAAAAAGCTGAATAAAAAAAAGTTGAAAGAAAACAGAAAAACAGGCCAAACTCATTTTCCTATTTTTTTTTTTTTTTTTTTTAATTTTGACGTATTTTCAACAATTTTTTTATTTTATGAGGTTAAATTTTGGCGAACTGAAAGTGTTTTCGCCTTTCAATTTTTCAAAAAGTTCCAAAATTGGCAGTATAGAATCGTTTTTGGATTCAATTTAATTTTTTTTTTTTGTTTTTTTTTATGACGGAAATTAATTTTATATTTGCGTTTCATTCCGAAGAATTTAAAAACACATGCTTGAGTATTTTGACGGGGGGAATCGAACCCAGCTTTTTTTCAAACTGGAAGTTCTACTTATGTGATAGGTCGGCGACTCTAACCACTGAGCTACAGGACCACACATTCAATTTAATTGAATCTAAAAAAAAAAAAGCCAGATGTTTAAATATTTCCCTGCTGAAGCTGTCAAAAGCCAGACAAATCTATCCGAAAAAAGGCCAAATTGGCATCACTGCTAATAAGCCAAATAAAGCTTTCTTAAGCTTTCCTCTCTCTCTCTCTCTTTACACTTCATTTCCGGCACTTACCGTTAGCTGTCCTTTAAACAGCACAGCTGCCAACCGTTATTAAGTATCTGCTCAATTCATCATTTAACTTAGAAAACTGTATTACTTGCAACTTTAATTAACAATAAACAAATTAAACTTCCGTCGTCTTTTCAACATTCTCTTTAGACTTTTTCTCAGCATCAACAGCTTGTGTTGTTGTTGCTGCTGTTGCTACTTCAGTCTCAGCGGCAATTTGATTGGCCAAATTGGCCAACTTCTCACGTCGAAATTCCTTGCGTGCCTCATCCAACAACACATTGTGCAACAGATTGCGATTCTGGCTATGATCCTGTGCCAGCGCCGGATACGGATTGCCGCGCAGCTCCAGCACGGACTTTCTGTAGTACATGCCGGGATAATCGCGCGGTGCTTTGAACATGCGTGTGTACGCCACGTTATAGTTCTCATAGCGCGGCACCAGCACCTTGAAGAGCTTGTGCACCAGCTGCTTCTCCAGCAGCCAATAGTCCGCCAGCTCCATCGTCGCCTTGTGCCTGTCGCCATGACGTATGGCATTCGAAATGAGCTAGGGAAATACACATATACAATTATCTGATGTTCCAACACCCCTCCGTTTCCCCTTTGCCTACCAGCTCTGCATAACCACGCGCCTCGTCCGCCCGATTGTAGAAGAGTTCAATGCGTTCGTGTTTCACCAGCGCCGTCACCGTTTTCCGCAGCTTGAGCAGACGACCTTCGGGACCGTCGGGATTCTTTAGATTACGTTTATTTGGTCGCACTGCAATGCGCAGTTGTGACATTAATTTGCTAACATCGGCTTGATTCATTTTAAAAGCAAACTTTTGTTTTCTTTACAAAAAAATAAAAGTTCACGTAACGCGCTCAGCCGGCCTCACAGCTGTTTATAAAAAAAAATAAAATGTGGCAACCTTGGCAATGGTATCATTTTAATAAAATCGATTTTAGAATCGATGTTAATCGATTTTTTTGGTGAAGTAATTTTCGATAAATCACTAACGCGGCCACTGCTGCCAGTCGCTTTTTTCCCGTCAAATCCCGTCAAATAAGCAAATTTTGAAAAAATTATATAAAAATATGGTACTGTTTTTTAGCATTCTGTTATTTTATTTCTATCTTCTTTCCATTCTAATTCAGAAATAAAATAAAAGTTTGCTTAAAAAGCAGTACCATAATTTATATTATTTCTTTAAAATTTGACTATTCAAATCTGGCTTTTTTTAACGGACTAATTCTGGCAACGCTGAACGCGGCACGTAATTCATTGATGCAGCCCTGGTATGCAGCAAAACTATCGCTCATAAGCCATACTTATCGATATATCTCATCGGCGCCAGAAGAAGTTTGTTTACAATTGGATAATTTATTTATTAATTTTAATCTTATATATATTCATGCACGTACACCTCAAGCAATGTGCTGTAATATGCCCTGACGCACCAACGTTTCCACCTGAGCTCGCGGCAGGTAGTGTTGGCTGTTCTTCTTCAAATGCACGACTTCGCCGTCGTCCAGCTCGAATTTGCCGTAATCCTCAACGCAGCGCACTTCGATATACAGCGATTTGGGCGGTCGCAGGTTGCCAGTGAGATCGATGCCCTGTCCATCGCCCACGGAACGCATGTAGGCCGCCAAGGACTTGGAATAGTTGTTGAAGAATTGCACCTCCGGTTCGCACAACGCCTGTTTAATGTCGCCGGGAATAATGGGACCGAATTCCCATCGCAGCGCCTTGATGCGTTGCATGCGCTCATACAAATAGGCCAGGAGACAGCGTTTGTTGCGCTGCAGGGCTGCGTGTCTATAGTTTAATAGCGGCCACAAACTGCGATCGCCGGAACTGTTGTAGCTGGACGCCTGGGCCACATTCTCCTCGAAGATCGCCTTGATCTCCTCCAGCACCTGTCGCACGCCGTCATCGTCAAAGGCGGGAATTGTTTGAGCTGAGCGTTTGAGATCCTTCAGTAAATCAAAGGCCTTATCGCCAAACATTTTGCTGGAACCGCTCATCGTTGTTTGTTTTTTATGCACAATAAATATTATTTCCCGCCCAAAGTTTTTACCACGATCAGCTGTGGCGACAATTTATCGATTACTTTAAGCACTTATCGAAAACCTATACTGCATTTCTGGCCACCAGTGTTGCCAATTTAGCTATTTTCCCGACAGATTTAGTGGGTTGCAACCTGCTAAATGCGGGATAAATTGTAAAACAGCGGGTAGCAGGAATTTTAGCTACTTCAAAAATAATTTTAGCTTTTTGAAAACATCTGGAAATTTCATGTATTTTTATGCTTTACGATGCCATAAAAATGTATTACGAAAAAATACACACTTTGTAGTATTTTTTCCAATTGAATGGCACAAAAACATCGATAAGCCAATAGAGCATTAAATTTTGTCGTTTTTAACTTTGAAATCAATTGAATCTAGTCACAATTTATGAATCGATCGGTGAAAATGCGTAAAACATATATAGTGGTCCACTAATGTCTTCATACCCCCTAGCTTTGTCAAATTTTTCTATAATAAAAAAAATGGATGCAGATTTCATAATTTAATCATCTATTCATTTAAATTCCGTTTGAATGATGCAAAAATTTACTTAACCCATTAAGTACCCATGGAAAATTTTTCAATTTTTTTGTAGAAGAGTATTTTTTAACTTTTTTCCTCGGTTCACAACAAAAAATATTTTGATGCAAAACTTTTTTAAAACAAATCTAAGTGATTGTAAAAAATTTTAAAAATAACTTCGCTAGTATTTTTTATGATTTTTTGAAAATTGCTGAAGAGCCACTTTTTGTATTTAATTTGTATTTACAAAGTCATAAAAAATATTAGCAAAGAGATTTTTCAATTTTTTGTTTGCATTCACTCCTAGAATTCATTAAAGAATTTTCTTGCATCAAAATATTCCAGAAATAGTGGATTAAATCAATAAAAATCTCGTTTCTTTACTCTAGCGTTTTTTTTTGTCCGAAGAGTTGGCAACACTGCTGGCCACCCTAATTGTTGATGTTTTTAATGTGTAGATCAAAAACAACAAAAGAACTGAGTAGCAAATAACCTAAAACTCAACATATAATTCTAGTTATTAAGTTTAGTAAATATATATGCACACTCTTTATTTTGGAAAACCTAGTATTTCGGTATATTTATTACCTTATTGCATTGATAAGAGTGGTATTTTTAACACTATTTAAGCTGGTCACACAGCGTAATATCATCGATAATATCGATAATTCCTCGATATACTCAGTGAGCAGTGAAAATTCCGAGGTGATTGTATTTTGTGTGCGGTGTGTTCATACTCAATTAACTTAATTAAGTTAAAAAGCAAAACAGTGTTAGACGCACTTTAAAACCCAACGTGAGGATTTCAACCCGCTTACTAACAACAGCCACGTATAACGGCCCGCCGGTAACAAACCGCACCCGAAAAAATGGCAACAGCAGCAACAACGACAGCTGGAGCAGCAGCGAAAGACGGCGGCGCTCCCGTAGCGGCAGCGCCAGCGCCTGCGAAAACTCTATCCGGCATTGTGAAACAGGTAAGGTGGAATAATTGAGTGCTTTAATTAAATACAAACTGTGTTAACTCAGTAAATAGATGAATCTAAAGTATTTGTGTGAATTATCATCAGCGTGGCAAATGCGGCAAGTTGCTCGTGCGAAAGAGACGTGCGTATAGGCTCGTTGCGTGCGTGTGACACGTCAAACACGATGATACACTCATACGATGGCTGAACACGAACACAAGCGCAAGAAGCATAGCGTAAAAAGAAATGAAAGTTATCGAAGTTGCCAACCTGGCAGATTTTCTTCTTCTTGAGAGAGGTGCCCCCAAAAAAAGAAATATATATGAAGCACACACGATTCATTTACATAAAATGTATGCATATGTGTGTGTGTGTGTGGGGCGTGCACTTGTACCAGTCCAACATGTTTGTCAACGTCATCAAACACAACAGCCGGCGTTTTGAAACATGCGTTTTTATCTGATAAACACTCACACACACATACAATTACAATTGCACACACATAGGCACAAAAAAAAAACTATTCGTTTCTAACCTAGAAAGAGACATGCACAGGCGCAAAACTCATACATATGTACATATGTACGGCATATAATGAACAAAGTACATTACTTAAAATTTTTACACTTTTTGGTTTAGCATATTTGTTTGCGTTTAAGCTGCATTTACACGATCGGTTTCCGACCGACACTTTACGTTAATAAACCGTCGGTCTCGTGTAAACACGCAAAATTTTAGAGCGTCGGTTTGTCATCGAAGCAAACTTTACATGTGAGAAAGACATTTTTTGGTATTTTTTGGTGCTTTTTAAATGGCAACATTTTCCATCGGTCAAAAAGTGTCGGTCGGAAACCGACCGTGTAAATGCAGCTTTAAAGTTGTTCTCTAATTCATTTCGAAGTTTGACCCTACACACATACACACACACAAACATACATTCAATACATATGCACGCATAGACTTCAGTACACACATACATACATACATTGTATGTGAATACAATGTTTCAAATGCACGACCAGAGATTAAACCGGTCATCAGCCATTGATAACGATTATCAAAAGTTATCAATTGCAATTGAAACGAAACGCCTCTCAACTGATGACGTTGGCAACACACACATTTCTTTTTTTTGGCCCGTCCCAAATGCCGCGTCAGCAACATTCCATGTTACAGATTTTACGTTAAAAACCTGTTGATTTTTAAAACGCCGCAATGCAACACCAACACCAACACCTGTTTATTAATGTGTGCAAGCGAGTACGCTATAGCATTACCACCCACAGAGTTGCTAACAATGTAACACTTTGCCCTCTCGCTCTCTCTCTCTCTTTCCTTAATAGTAGTAACATTAAAGGATTACATTTGACATGTTTACTTTTTAATGAAAGTGAATCATACATGGAATAGTTTTTAATTTGTTGCTGCCCTTTTCAACTTTGGAACTTTGTTTACTTTTCTAGATAAGTGCATTTTGTAGCTAGCACAAGTCATTGAACTTGTGTATGAAAACATTAAAAACTAGTCAAATTTAGCGCCGATATATCCCTATCGATAACATTTTAAATAAATATACTAAATATAAAGAGTAGCCACGGTTGCCACTTAAAAATACCTGATTGAGCCAAAAAACAAACAAAAATGAGCCAAATTCACTAAAAAAAGAGCCAAAACTTTTTTTTTGCAGTTCATTTGATTTTTGCATTTAATTAAATAAAAATAAATTTCGTTCAGAAACAATTAAAGCAATAACACATTTACATTTTCATCTTAATTTAGTGACTATGTTATTAAAAAAATATATGTAAATATGTACTTCAACCTAAAACTATACAAAATAACTGATTCTGAACTGATGAAAAAAAGAGCCAAATCGAAAAATAAAGTGCCATTGCGCCAACAGGAAAAAAAGATCCAGTTTTGGCGTAAAAACGCCAATTGTAACAACCGTGAGAGTAGCCATAATCAATTAATTGCCCAGTGTCACACGGTCATACTTATTGTGTAGCAACCCTGTAATAGCATGAAAGTGGCGCCCCCTACTGGCAATTATTGTCTAGCACGTGTTGAACGAATCTTGTGCACACTTCATTTTAACCTAATCGCTTGACCACAACGCGTGTGCTTCTTTTTTTAAGGTTCTCTCCGGCGATACGGTCGTGATACGAGCCACCAAAGGTGCGCCACCACCGGAGAAACAAATCACCTTCTCGCATGTCCTCGCACCCAAATTGGCGCGCCGTCCTGGCGCCGGCGGCGACGAGACGAAGGACGAGCCCTGGGCCTGGGAATCGCGTGAGTTTCTGCGCAAAAAGCTGATTGGTGTGGAGGTGACGTTCACCTTTGACAAACCCGCGAACTCCAACCGTGAATACGGTTTCGTGTGGATCGGCAAGGACAAGGAGACTGGCGAGAATGTCGTGGAGTCCATTGTCCGCGAGGGTCTCGTTACCGTCCGTCGCGAGGGTCGTCCGACTCCGGAGCAGCAGACTCTGATCGAGCTGGAGGATCAGGCCCGTGCCGCCGGCCGTGGCAAGTGGTCGCACAATGTGAATGCCGTGGATAAGGTGCGCAACATCAAGTGGTCCCATGAGAATCCCGCCCACATTGTCGACGTCTACGGTGGGAAGCCCGTCAAGGCCATCATCGAGCACGTGCGCGATGGCTCCACGGTGCGTGCCTTCCTCCTGCCCGACTTCCACTATGTGACGTTGATGATCTCGGGCATTCGCTGTCCCGGCGTTAAACTGGACGCCGATGGCAAACCCGATCTGACCGTCAAGGTTCCCTTTGCGGATGAGGCGCGCTACTATGTGGAGACGCGTCTGCTGCAGCGGGATGTCGAGATCCGTCTAGAGTCGGTCAACAATTCCAATTTCATTGGCTCGATTCTGTATCCCAAGGGCAACATTGCCGAGTCGCTGCTGCGCGAGGGATTGGCCAAGTGCGTCGACTGGTCCATGGCAGTGATGAAGCAAGGTGAGTTGACTACTAGTGAGAACCGACCTAATCCCTTCCAGCAATCCGCTTGAAAAGCGCAGCGTCTCTTTGGCTCAAGCCTTGTGCTGCGCTGCGCTGCATCAAGTGCTGGTTGCCAGATCAAACTGACGGACTCCAAGAATGTTGTGTCTGTTTCATTGGCACTGTGTTCATTTCACCCCGTCTACAAATGCTCCCAGAGATGACCATATACTCATGGACAAAATAATAGGTGCACTCTTTCTTTTACACATACTCGGCCAGAATGTACATCGAGAATGTACAGTGGCGGCAGAATAAATAGGGACACTCTTTCTTTTACTATAACAGCTATTGTAAGTCAAGTCTTCAAATTTAAAAAATATATGTTGGAAAGGTCAACTAAATTCCGTTTGAATGATGCATAACTTTCCTTAGACCCATTAAGTACCCAATGAAATATTCGAATTTTAAAAAAGTCAACTTTCAAAACTTTTCCTCGTATTTTTCCAAAAAATGTTGGGATGCAAAAACATTCTTCAAACAATTTTAGGAGTGACTGCAAAAAAAAATTTTAAAAAATCTTTTTGCTTATATTTTTTATAATATTTTGAAAAGTGCAAAAAAGCCACTTTTTTAATGAAAAGTAGAAAAATGGGTTAAAATAGTAATTTTTAGCAATTTTCAAAAAATCATAAAAAACATTTGCGAAGAGATTTTTGGAAATTATTTTTTGCAGTCACTATTTTGTTTTAAGAATGTTTTTTTGAGAAACTTTTTGCATCAAAACATTTTTTGATTAAGGCCGAGGAAAAAATTTTCAAAAGTAGACTTATATCAAAAATTCGAAATATTTGATGGGTATTTAATGGGTTAAGCAAAGTTGTATATCATTCAAACGGGATTGAAATTACCTTTCAATTGATGCCAGAACAACGGAAGTTGATCTTCATGGTTGATTGTAATGTTAAAATAACTGTCGTCTCTATTATTTTGTCCATGAGTGTATATCTAGTTGCAGTATGCTCTAATCTTAACTTCCTTCTCCCTTTGTCAATTACAGGCGCCGATAAGCTGCGCGCTGCTGAGCGCGTGGCCAAGGAGAAGCGTCTGCGTCAATGGCAGGATTATCAGGTGAAGACGCCCGCCTTCAACTCCAAGGAGAAGGACTTTACGGGCACCGTTGTCGAGGTCTTCAACGGCGACGCCATCAACGTGCGTCTGGCCAACGGGCAGGTGAAGAAGGTCTTCTTCTCATCGATCCGGCCGCCACGTGACCAGCGTGTGGGCACCGAGGGCGAGGAGATTGTCAAGGCGCCGCCACGTGGCAAGAACTACCGTCCGCTGTACGAGATTCCCCATATGTTCGATGCCCGTGAATTTCTGCGCAAGAAGCTGATCAACAAGAAGGTTCAATGCAATCTGGACTATATCTCGCCGCTGCGCGATAACTTCCCGGAGAAGCATTGCTATACGGTGCTGATTGGTGGCCAGAATGTGGCCGAGGCCATGGTGGCCAAGGGATTGGCGACATGTGTGCGCTATCGTCAGGATGATGACCAGCGATCGTCGGCCTACGATCAGTTGATTGCCGCCGAGCAGCAGGCGATCAAGGGACTGAAGGGCATGCACGCCAAGAAGGACAATGTGACGTTGCGCGTCAACGACCTGACTGTGGATCATTCCCGCATCAAGGTGCAGTATCTGCCGTCCTGGCAGCGTGCCCTGCGCACCGAGGCCATCGTGGAGTTCGTTGCCAGCGGCTCACGGCTGCGTCTGTATGTGCCCAAGGACAGCTGCCTGGTCACGTTCCTGCTGGCGGGCATCTCGTGCCCACGCTCCTCCCGGCCCGCCCTCAACGGTGTGCCCGCCCAGGAGGGCGAACCTTTCGGGGATGAAGCGTTGACCTTCACCCGGGAGCGTGTCCTGCAGCGCGATGTTTCCGTGCACATCGATACGACCGATAAGGCGGGATCCTCCATCATTGGCTGGCTATGGACCGATCAGAATGTCAATCTGTCGGTTGCCCTCGTCGAGGAGGGTCTGGCCGAGGTGCATTTCAGTGCCGAGAAATCGGAATACTATCGACTGCTCAAGAGCGCCGAGGATCGCGCCAAGGCGGCCAAGAAGAACATCTGGGCCAACTATGTGGAGCAAGTGCCCGAGGAGAAGGTGGTCGTCGAGGAGGAGAAGGACGAGAAGGCGCCCGTCGAGCGCAAAGTGAACTACGAGAATGTCATTGTCACCGAGATCACCGAGAACCTGACCTTCTTTGCCCAGTCCGTGGACAACGGCCCCAAGCTGGAGACCCTGATGAGCAAACTGCACGCCGACTTCCAGGCGAATCCGCCAATTGCCGGCGCGTATACGCCCAAGCGCGGAGATTTGGTCGCCGCTCAGTTCACCTTTGACAATCAATGGTATCGCGCCAAGGTGGAGCGCATCCAGGGCAACAATGCCAGCGTTCTCTACATTGATTACGGCAACAAGGAGGTGAGTTAACTATATAGATAGAGAGTCGTTGCCGCAAGCTCCTTAGATCCGTTTCCGTCTCAAAGCGAAACGCATGAGTCATAAGTTTGCCAGATCAACACTGCCCAACTGTTCCGGCGCCAGCTGTCGCCCTGATGAGGATGTAATCCAAACCCTACAGCAACACATGTGCGGATCGATTCTCAGGTCACATTCAATTGCGCCCACAAAGTCTCGGTGCGTTGGCTGTCATATTTTTTGGCACCAGCGTTGTGGCAATGTGACAGCAATGCCGTGTGCTCCGCACGGGATTCGGGATGCACGTTGCTGGGGGCATCCAGCACATGGCGCAGCGTTTGTCGAACAGTGGGCGACATAAACAACAAATTTAGGCACTTTTTAGATTAATACACAACACAAATGTTGGTACCTCATACGAATTCCGAAACTTTTTTAAGGAATTTTAAAAAAAGTCGAAAAAAAAATTGAGAATAAAATTTTAGGAACCCAAAATTGGGAATAATAAATTAGGAATTTCAGCTAAGAAAAAAATATTTAGAGTAAAAAAATAAGGCGAAAAAAATTAGGAAAAGTATCTTTGGTTTTCCTGACATTGGAGATAGTTTCGAAAAAAGAACAATCAAAATATGAAGGGTAGACAACCGTCTTAAGTCTTGATTTGAAATAAATGGTTCGACAAATGGCTTTTTGCTAATAAATAGGAATCGCGCGATTTTTAATAAAATATTTTTGATTTCGTCTTCTAAATTTTGTTTTTCCAATTTTTGTTTCCTAATTTTTGTCTTCCTAATTTTGAATTCCCAATTTTGTCTTCCTAATAACTGTATTCCTAATTTCGAATTCGTAATTATTCGTTTCCTAATTTTCTTCCGAATTTTCGTATTTTGAGTAATATTTTTCGACATTCGTATATAGCACCGGTGGGCACGCAGTGGCTCCGGGAGCAGCGACTGCTCCCAACTTTATTTCTGCCTATTCGGCGATGTTGTTGTTGTTGTAGTTGTTATTGTTGTGCTCCCGAATGCACATTACGTGCCCACCGCCTTGCCGTGCTTGATAACTTTATGCTAATTGAATCCATCTTCTTGTCTCTCACTTTTAGACCCTGCCCGTGAGCCGTTTGGCCCAACTGCCACCAGCCTTTAGCAGCGAGAAGCCGCACGCTACCGAGTACGCCCTTGCCTTAATCGTACTGCCAGCCGACAACGAGGACAAGGAGGAGGCACTGCGCGCCTTCTCCGACGACGTGCTCAACCACAAGGTGCAGCTCAACGTGGAACTGAAGGTGGGCGGCGGTCCACATCTGGCCACCGTGCACGATCCCACATCGAAGACGGACTTTGGCAAGCAACTGGTTGCCGATGGTCTGGTCATCGTTGAGAAGAGACGCGAGCGTAAGCTCAAGGAGCTGGTGGAGCAGTACAGGGCTGCACAGGAGGCTGCATTGGCGGCGCATTTGGCCATCTGGAAATACGGCGATATTACGCAGGACGATGCGCCCGAATTCCGCTAGGAGACGACGGCCGTCAAAAGCGTGCAGTAGGCGTGGCGGCGTGGAAATCGAGGAGCAATCGCGTCGCTCGCTGAAATGTTTGTCTGCCACATACCCGCCCTTTATATATTACAACAGCAACAGCAAGATGAAATAACAACAACAACAGCAACAACTTAATGATTATGAAATTACTAATTCTATACAAAAACAAACAAAGCAAACACACACACACATTGCATACACCAATAAAAAATAATTGATATATATATTTAAATATGAAAATATATATATATAATTGCATATATAACCAACATTGGATACAATTTGAGCTACAGTTTATATCAAATTGATAATAATAAATCAAATGAGAATAGCATGGGAGGAAAAAGGAAGGCTTTAAGCAACTGTGGCAAATTCGATTCAACAGTTTTTTTAAAACATTTAATAATTCTTTAAATAAATATACACAAAAGCAACAAGGTAAACAAAACATCAAACACAAAACAAAATATAATAACTAGCAGCAATTGACCATTTTTTGTAAACGGTTAAAACTTCCAATAAACATAGAATCAAAGTTACAATTTTGTTTGCATGCCCAAATAAATTAAATTAAGCCTAAAACTCATTAAATTTTCTATATTTTTTTTTCGCTGATTTTGTGTTTTAATAAAAATGTTTTTTGAATTTACTGATTAAATAAAAAAAAGAAAGAAAATATAATAAAATCATTTTTTATACAAACAAAAACTAAACTATTTTGTGTTGGTTTTCTTGCGTCTTTCCAAAGTCTCGACCTTGTCAATCACGAGCTCGATATTAAAGTCCTCCGGCTCCTTGAGGTTCTTCTGTCTGTCCCGCAGAGACTTGGACTGACCCTCAATCGTTAGAATCTTGCGCTGCAGTGCGGCCTCTGGAATCAAGCGTTTGTTGACCTTATCCTTGAATCTAAAATAAAAGAGATGTGTTTAATATGTAGACAATACTGCCCTCTCCCTTCCACACACACACACCTTTCCAGTTTAGTTATTTCCTTGTCCGTTTCCTCCAGCGAATTCTTGAGTTTCTTCAATTCAGCCGCTTGCTTGGCTATAATACACTTGTTCTCAATGAAATCACGCTTTTTGGCATAATAAAATTCACGCAAGTAGTTCAGATTGAATTCATGTAGTTGGGATTGTGTTTGGATTTCCACGCTCTTGTCCAGCAACGACAAAACATCATCCGGCAGATCGCAGAGCTCAAAACTGACGAGTTTCATCTGACTTTCCAAGTGATCGCCTGGAACGATTGTTGTTCTCTATAGTTGTACGTATCTATCTGGTATGCATTTACTTACCCAGCGTTTTCAATCCATTTATCTCCTCTTGCAGCTTCAAGTTGTCTGTAAATCGAAAGCAAACATCATTAATTTTAGATATTAGGAGATCAAAACAAAATAAGACGCGCACCCATTTTAAAGAATCAACCCTGGCTGAGATTGGCAAAAAAAAAAGAAAAGGTGGCAGCCTAGTAGCAACAGTAAGACTGTCACAAAAAAAAGGTGGCAGCCTCTGGGCCCCACTTTTCTCACTTTTTTCAATTTTGAAGCTAGAATTGGAAAATTAGACCAGAAAAATTGTCGAATTTTTCTCACATTTACAATTTTCTTATTTTTTGGAATTTTACTAACTTCGCAACGCGAAGAGTTAACTGCACCAAACCAATTTTATATTGAACTTAATTATTTCACAAAATTTTGTATTTTCTTGTTGTTTTGAAATTGTTTTTATTTAATTTTTAATTGATTTTTGAAAATTTCAAATTTGAATTTAAAATTTTAGCGCCATTTTAAAAATCATCAAGCGGAGCTGCCAACTAAATCTACCGATATTCATGGCATTTATGTTATATCGATATACTGTCATCCCTAATACGCCTGCTGCTCACTGATCAAAAAAAGGGTTACCATTCATTGCGCATGTCCGTTGTGCGGCGCGTGAAAGTCGAGAATGTGACGTCACAAAATATAAATCTTTATATAAATTTTAATAAATAAATAGGCCTGCAGTTTACGAAAACATTTAATATGGATCTTGCTTGATAACAGGTCATAACATTGCGCTTAAAATTAATATTAAGTCCATTTAAATAGCCAGCGACATTTAACGCTCACACGCCACACTGTGACGTCATGCGCAGTGATAGCGAAATTTGCTCACTTCTTTGCCTACCTTCATTGCTCTCTATCAAGGTGGATTTACTATTAAGGTGACGTTGTCCGACGTGGCGAGGTTACAAACATTTTTTCATGCATGCGATACACAACCTCTTTCGACAACGTTTGCAGGCATGCTGTCAAATGTTTGTAACCTCGAAAGAGAGCAGCTGTGGTGACAACGTTACCTTAATAGTAAATCCACCTTGCTCTCTATCGTGGCTGCTACTTTTTCTTTGTTTACTTATATATACGCGTTTGTCGGTGCGGTTATTGTTGGGGCCATTTGGAGCTAGGCGTTTTGTAAATTTGTGCAAACATAATGCAAAAATTAAAGCTATTAGTGAACAAATAAATGCACTTGGCAATTGTGCTGAAAAATAACGCCTGCTCCCCATTAAATGTCTTGTATTATAAAAAATCGATCGATTTTTTGACAACGAAGTTGCAAACTAGCGGGCGTGTATGTGTGTGCGCGCAAGTGTGTGTGTATGTAGAGTAAAATACATGTGTATGTACATGCTTATGTACTAAATAGAAAACTCCAATCAGTAAGAAAAACAACAAGCAACCAAACACAGAGCAAAAATGTCTGCGACGACTGCAAATTTTTTGGGGATGGAGCATCTCTCATCGCTGCCCGCCGATGTGCGTGAAAAACTGGCCGAATTGGATTTGGAGCTATCCGAAGGTATTCCAACATAACATACAACAAAATTTTATGCATGAAATGCTTAGCTCTACCCCAAATAGACGTTAATTAATAGATACTCTTTCGCTCTATATATGCGTGTGTGTGTGTGTGTATGTGTGTATGCTGCGGTTCCCTTGTCAGTCAGCTATACCATTATTATTATTATTATATTGTTGTGCAATTAGAACATGCCATAAAAGCAACGCCAACGCCGCCGGCCACGGGTCACAGCTGCATTCCCACTTCGAACTTCACACAGCAGACAGACGGAGAGACAGACAGAGACGGTCACAAAAGGGGGCGTGGAGTGGGGTGGGGTTCCTTTTTTGTCATTGCGCCTACCCCTGTACCGTACCGTAGGTACCGTACCCGTACCCGTACCCTACCCCTTTAACTGCTATTGATATGAAGCGTCTGTGTGCGGTTTTGTCGGTTAAACGACATGTGTCTGCCTCTGCATATATGTATGTATGTCTATGTATGTCTGTATATTTTTTTATGCGCAACATACCTACTTTTTAGCCCAGTATCCAAATGGTACAGAAGCTTTTGGGTACGTGACCATGTCGGTTCGTACGTACAATCGTCGGATAAAGTATTTCTATTTTGATGCAAAAAAATCTTCAAACAATTCTAAGAATGAGTGCAAAAAGAAATTTTTAAAAATCACTTTGCTAGTATTTTGAAATGATTTTTTGAAAATCGCTAGAAATTACTATTTTAGCCACTTTTTGATCCCATAGAAAAAATCATAAAAAATACTAGCGATGAGATTTTTAAAAATTTTTTCTTGCAGTGACTATTAAAATAGGTCATAGAATCTTTTTGCATCAATTTTTTTTGTTTGAGACCGAGGAAAAAAGTCAAGACAGTACACTTTTACAAAAATTCAAAATTTTCAATGGTCACTTAATGGGTTAAGGAAAGTTTTGTACCATTTAAACGGAATTTTAATGACCTTTCTATTGAAGTTAAACTTAACATAAAGTAAGTTCACTTTACGAGTAGATTAAACTTTAGTTTTGTCAAAATACTTTATCCAACGACTGTATAATCACCTAGATCTCAGATAAAACATCTTCAAAATCATGTAATATTTGATGACATTTTCTAATATTTGATTTTATCTATTTTTTTAGTATGATTGTTTTTACTATATTTTAATATTTTTTTATTCATTAAATTTTATTAAAAACAAACACCTGCTAAAATACGGCTACTGGGCATCTAACAGTCGAGCAGCTCGACTGCAGCATTCCTACTTGTTAAATATGAACATACATATATGCATATGTAAATGCGTATGTATGTACGATTACAGACTGCACATGGAGTCTACCAACACAATCGTATTTGGCTCCGTATGCATATGATACAATGTGACCGACTACTTTGAAAACAGTTGGAAGGGGGAGACTCTCAAATACTTTATAGTGGCAGATTAACCTAATAGTGTGTACATACTTATTTACTTATCAAAATCAATTTATATTTGTCGCTCAACTGAGTAACTGAAAGGCAGAGAGAGAGGGAGTGTGTGAGAGAGAGGGAAAGAGTTGGGGAGAGAATAATGTTACTGATTACGAATTGTTTGTTTGCTGTTTTTTTTTTTTCTTTTTCTATACCTAAATCACGTATCAGCATATTTTTTAGGCTTGGCCAATGCCTAAATAGGCTATGCTTACCAAACAGCTTAGAGATAACGGACCCTATGCATATGTACAATAATAGAAATAAAGTGCGATTATGTACTTTTTATATAACTAACTATAAATAATACAAATGCATTGTTCATACAATTTTATAGCATTTGTTTATGCTTTAACTGCGTCTTATTATAATTATAATAACCTAATAACAAGTATTATAAGATTTAAATTGTTCATTGATTTTTAAAAGATTAAAATAATGTCTAAACAAATATTTATGAAATAAATATAATTATCGTATCGTAATATTTTGGAAAATTAAAAACTTAAACAAAATTATTTTATTGAAAATATTATGATTTTCAAATAGAAATTTGAAAATTTGGTTTTGTTTAACATATTTTATTATGTGCATAACAATGTGTGCTAAAATTCATTAATTAATAAAAATTTGAATAAAATATTATTCACGATTGCCATTTAAAAATATACCTGAGATTTTCTCATTAATTTAGATATACATATATTATTTTTGGTTAGAGATGGTAATTTTTGTTTAAAAAAATATTTATGAAATAATTATTAAAATATATGTATTTTTATCGTATCGTAATATTTTAGAAAATTAAAAATTTTTAAACAAAATTATTTTATTGAAAATTTATGATTTTTAAACACAAATTTAATGTTTTTAATTGTCTACAATTTTTATTATACACATAAAAAATGTGAGCTAAAACTCATTAATTAAAAAAAAAATTGGAATAAAATTTTGTTCACGATCCCCACTTAAAAATATATATCTGCGATTTTGTCATTTATTCAGATATATATTTTGCGATCCTTGATGTTTAGACGTTTCGGGTTTTAACCTTTTGTGGTTTTTTTTTGCGGTATCAGATTTCATTTCCTCTTGAATAACTCTTTTTACTTATCGCATTTTTTGTTGTTGTTTTTGCAGGCGACATCACACAAAAAGGATACGAAAAGAAACGGGCGAAATTATTGCAACCCTTTTTGAAGAAACATGAATGTAAGTTGGCCCAAAAAAAAGTCCATATCCATACAAACATATGTATGGCTTTGATTTGCTCAGGTGTAAATAAAAACGGAAATAACTTTTTTTCTTTTTCATTAGTGAATGATGTGGAGAAGGCAAAGAATTTGCCGCCACCGCCATACTATAATATAAAAGATAGCAACAATAGCAACAACAGCAATGTGAGCAACAACGATGGTGTCATCGTCTCCAGTGAGGGATATAGCTATGTGACCGAAGTACCATCTTTGCCCTCATCACAACAAAGGCATTCCAAAAAGTCGAGTTCAGTTATATCAACATCGTCATCGACACCTCAGAGTCAAAGTCATAGTCAGAGTCAGAGTGGTGGTGTTGGTGTGCCTGGCTATGAGAATATGCGACCACAGGGCGGCGCTGTGGGAGATCCAGGCTATCAGAATACACGCGAACCGAGCGCCTTTCAAAACCATCACGCCCCCGCGAATAGCAGTCAACACCGACAACGTCGCACACAACGCAAGGTGACGCACAATGAGAAGCGCTATCATTCCGGTAAGTTCTCTACTCTCTAACTATAGATTATGTTAATTTTGAAAATTGACTCATCTGCTTACAGAGGTACGCACTGAGGCTGTGCAACAGGCGCTGGCTGCTTTAAAGAGTCGCCCCAAACCAAGTTTGCCAATGCCATCGAAGCGCAGTTCGGTGCTCAATCGCAGTCCTGGCTGCAATGATGAATTGGACTCATCAACCGATGACGAATCCATACCGGAGGAGTTAATTTCACCTGACAAGGAATACAATTATCCGCGTGATCATATTAGTAATAGCATGTTGCCGCCAGAGCCAATTATAAAGCCACCAATACGTGAATCATCAATGGCACAGCAACAACCACATCAACATCAACAATTGCAACAACAACAACTACAGCAACAGCAACAACCACAGCATTTACGACAACAACACGACAATGTTGTGAAACAATCTCAAGCAGCAATTCCATCGTCGAAATATCCATCGTCGGGCAGCGCCGCCGAACGACGACCACCACAGAATTTGCCACCTCTGGTGAGTTGACAAAGTGACACTTACTTATAGTAGTGTCTATATAGAGGTATTCCGAGCATTATCTACGTCTTCAAGTAGTTCCAATTGTGCGCTGTATTTATTTTCTATATTCATCATTAAACTAAATATATAACTTGGCAGGTTCAAGTTGTTAATATAATTAAATGATTTATGCATATTCATGAATCTGTAGCTAATTAAAGCTGTGACTTCTTTTACATTTCTAAACTATGATGTAATGCGTTAAGTCATCACAGTAAACTGTCAATAATATACACAACATATCTCTTGAATCAAATTGAAAAATTAAATTTTAAAAAATATTTTTATGCATCAAAATTTTTCAGATAAACTTTTTTTAAATTCATATTTAAGTCATATTCTAGTCCTGAAATGAATAATTCAAATTACGTTTTTATTTTGATTTTAAGTTAAAAAAGATTTTTAATTTGTTTTAAAACTTATTTTATAAATTTTTCTATTCAGATCAAAAATAACTTTATAAAGAGTTATATTCTCATAGCTTTATTTAAAAAATTTAAATTTGTTTATTCTTTTATTTTTTTTTTATTCAGATGAAAGGAAAATATTTATTAAAAAGTCATATCTACATTTAAAAATTTAAATTGATTTAAAACTTAATAAAACATATTTTAATCAGATGAAAGATAAATATTTATTAATGAAAAAATTAGTATTATTATTATTTAGAAATTATTATAATTATTTAATTATATTAATTATTTTTTAATTTTTTGAAAGTCAGATGAACAAAAAATTTATTAATTTACTGATAAAAATCATAAAATAATATTTATGCATTAATTCGTTTACTATTTGAATCAATGCGATTCCAAAATTCATTTGTTCTTGATCTATAAACTGATCAGTAAACTGTCAATTATATACACAACAACATTTCTCTTAAATCAAATTGAAAACTGAAACTCAAAAAATATATTTTGTTATAGAAGTTATAGAATTTTTTATATTTTGTTTCTTAAAATTATTATATATCATTTTGTTCAGATCGAAAACAAATTAATTAGGAGTTATATTCTCATTAAAAAATTTTAATTTGTTTATTCTTTAATTTTTTTTAATATTTAAATATATATTAATGCATTAAAAAATTTAAATTTATTTAGAATTTAATATTATTTTATTCAGATGAAAAAAAAATATTTATTAATGAAAATATTTAATTATTAATTGTTTCATTTTTTTTATTCCGATGAACAAAAAATTATGAATTTATTTATTCATTAATTCGTTTACTATTTGAATCAATGCGATATCAAAATTCACTTGTTCTTTATCTTTTTTTTAGCCCACATCGGACACTTCGAGCACAGAGTCACCGCCAATTGCATATAAGCGAGATAATGAATTCTCCGATAAGGCCTATAAGCAAAAGCATTGTGAGTAAACATTTAACGCTCGCTAATTGACAATATACACTTTCTCAAAATTATTATTATTATATTAATTGACACCAATTATTCATTTATATATGCGTCATTCTCTGGCTCTCTCGTCACTCTCGCTCTCTTTCGCTGGTTATAGACAACGCTCCCGACATTACCCAGTTCAACAATGCGCATCGCATTGCAGACCGCGTCACACGCTATGTGAATGTCTCCCAGACCGATCTGACTGAAACGGACGCGAATGGCAAGTGGAAGGTATCGGCAAAGATACAACAGCTGTTGAATACGCTGAAGAGACCCAAACGTCGCCCATTACCGGAGTTTTATGAGGATAACGATATTGAGCTGGAGATTGCCGCCAATCCCAAGGATCCAAATGCACCCAAGCCCGAGGGCAGCACAATGACACCGGTGCAGGGTGAACAACTCTCGATACCAGCTGGATTACCGCGCACATTGGAGTGTGCTCTGCAGCGATATGGAACGAATTCGTTCAAGAGCTCGATGGCAACGGTATTGGATCCTAATGGTAAAATAACGACAACCTTAACCTATGGCAAGCTGCTGTCGCGCGCACAAAAGATCGCCTATGCCCTGTCCACAAAGATATTCAGCAAGGGACCCGAACAGGTGACCCTCAAGCCAGGTGATCGTGTCGCCTTGGTCTATCCCAATAATGATCCCTTGAGGTGAGTGTTTGTTGTGATTAAAATATAATATTTGTTCCTCTTCTAATCTCTATTTTATTATAGTTTTATTACCGCCTGGTATGGTTGCATGTTTCGTGGCCTGGTGCCGCTGCCCATTGAGTTGCCGCTGTCCAGTTCGGATACTCCGCCACAGCAAGTGGGCTTCCTGCTCAGCTCGTGTGGGATTACGGTCGCCCTCACCTCGGAGGCATGCCTGAAGGGTCTGCCGAAGTCGGCAACTGGCGAGATTGCCAAACTGAAGGGCTGGCCACGCCTACAATGGTTCGTCACGGAGCATTTGCCCAAGCCACCCAAAGATTTCAATGTGGGCAACTTGCGCGTGGAGGAAACAGCTGCTGCGTATATCGAGTATACTACCGATAAGGAGGGTAGTGTAATGGGTAAGTTAGAGAGTGGAAATAGAGGTGTATAAATATAGGAGAATTGTAGGTCACTTGAGTCGGAGAGAAAGTAAGGAATGTCATTTGTGATAAGGTCAAATCAAGTAAGAAAAAAGAGAAGTTAAAGTAGGAAAAATATATAAATATAGTGAAAGAAGAAAGAGAAGCGGTAGGAGATGAAGTGAGAAGTGGTGAGAGAAGAAAGGATCAAGGAAACTTATTGAGTTTATTAGAAAACATATCAATAGAGTAAGAGAAGAG
>JBAMBJ010004121.1:0-49760 GCA_037043495.1 Drosophila recens
TGGATCATTTTGATTTTTTTTATTTCAGTAATTTTAACAATTTTATCTTCAACCAAACAAAAGTTGTCGGGTTCTTGCAAGGAGAAGAAGACACCTTTGACATTTACATTCAAAATTTTGCCATTTTTTACTTTTCCAAAGCGTATGGGTAATTCTTGTTCATCTTCTCTTTCCAAATGGTAGCTACTCTCAACATGCCTTTTGTTTATTTGTACGGCAACACTTTCCCCCTTCCTTACATTCCGTTGTATTTTTTGCAAATAATTCTCGAATTTAAACGCGCTTATTCTATCTAAAGATCCATAAAGTCTAGCATCTTTATGAATATGTAATAGGGAATGAAAGTTATATGTGACAAAGCGCAAAAAATATAATGTTGGAGTTGCAAGCACAAAAGACTTCAATAATTTTTCGCCACTTGAGTTGTTTACCTTGCCTTTACCTTTTTATCTAAAAGAATTCTCGAAGCCAGAGATAGTTTTAAAAAGTGGTCATATCTCTCTGGGCTAATAACTTCTTTCAATATAAAAGGACCCGTATAAAGCAAGAACTGTCTTAGCTCTGTTGCCTTCCACCTATCAAGATCTTTCAAGCTTCGTGGTTTCCTTTCAACTTCCTGGTTATATTATTTTTATTAAAATTCAACTCTCTTGAAATGGATTCGATTTTCCACGAAGCTAAAGAAAAATCTTCTCCTTTTTTTTTAATCTAAGCATTCAACAATGTCCGCATTACGCCTAAGCAAACAACGTGCATATAGTTTAAAGAGCACTGTGATACAATATCTATGCTTAACATTTCTAATGGAGATGACTGTTTTACATGACGCTTCGGCTGAGAGTGATTTCTGAAGGAATCGTTACTTCTAGCTGAAAGCTCGACTGCAGGTGGAAAAACAAGGCAATGCTTAAACATTTCTCCTTTTTGTGTACACCGTCCACAAGAAAAGCATCCACTGTGCCCCTTAGTTCCCAATATAAATGACTTTGCCGGTGCATCCATCACAAAACACCGTACAACAATGCGGAAAAAGTTATTAGCAAAAACTATCCCCTCCTGCATAACAATATTTAGTTCAGATATATATTCTTGCAAAAAATCAGTAGAACAATAGGACTTCGGAAGTTCCTTCATATACGCCGACCAGAAATACATAGCTGGTATCTACAACACTGGCAAGTATTGGCCAAACTTGCTTAGAGCTGCTTTTAAATAAGGGCAGGCCATCAATACCAAAGTCTAACTGCAAATTAGGTAACTTCCAATCATTTATAACCAAGAAATCAGTTAATCTGCTTTTTAGTCCATAGTGAACATATGTACCTTCTCCAACTTTTCTTTGAACTACAGATCAAGGTGTTTTTAAAATAGTCCTAGCATCTTTTGGTGCTCTAATATTGCATTTTCGCAACAACAACAAGAGTGCATTAATTACAACAATGCTTATTCCAAATTGGGTAGCCCATTTGGCCAGACCTTCGCATAAATTAAATTCAGTTTCCTCACTTGCACTATTAGTCGAACGACTTTCACTTGTTTCACTGAAATTTTCCCCAGAAAAAAAAATTACTGTCCACATTTGGTTGGCTTGGCGTTAACTCCACATGCTCATTTCTACTTGCACTTATCACAACATTTCTCGCAAACAATTTTTTGGCTTCTATTTTTGCCAATCTTCTTAATTGTTTGGCTGAAATTATCTTAAGTAATTATGAATGTATTGAATTATGTTTAATTTATATTTTATTTAAATGCACCACTTCGCTGACCTTTACTTCACTTTTCAACTCATATAAATGAAGAAGAAAAAAGCAGCGTTAGAAAAAGAAAAAACAAACAACAAGCGGTAAACCGAAAGAATTTGTGTGCAAGCTAAGCTCAAAACAATCATTTTTGAGTCCCCTGCGCGATCTTTCGATTGCTTTACATTTTGTTAGCGGTAAACCGACCGAATTTGTGTGCAAGCTAGACTCAAAACAATCAGTTTTGAGTCCCCTGCGCGATCCATTTTCGATTGCTTTACATTTTGTTAGCGGTAAGCCGACCGAATTTGTGTACAAGCTAGACTCAAAACAATCATTTTTGAATCCCCTGCGCGATCAATTTTCGATTGCTTTACATTTTGTTAGTGTAATTTCAATGAATCATATTTTGAGCATATGCACGAGTCCTTTTCGAGTCTTCTTTTGATCACCAATCGCTTTTCAATCAGCAAGGCGACTCCAAAAAAAGACTCCTCAAGAAGATAAATTTTCGATTGCTTTACATTTGTTAGTGTAATTTCAATGAATCAAATTTTGAGCATATGCACGAGTCATTTTCGAGTCTTCTTCTGATCACCAATCGCTTTTCAATCAGCAAGGCGACTCGAAAAAGACTCCTCAAGAAGATTTTTGTAAAAACGATCTTCCAATTGCTGGCAGGGAGCATACGAATGAGTTTGCACCAATACTTACAAGCAAATGCATCAATACAAGAAGAGAACAAGAGAACCAACAACAAAATCACATTGAATTTGTTCTTGCTCACTTCTCTCGCGCGATCGCTAACACCAATCAGAGAAGAGAACAAAACCGATTTTTGTGCTGCGCATTGCATTCACATGAAAATGTTTGCATGTGTTTAAGATAAGAGAGATAAGTGTAAGTGTGCTATTTTTGTGTGTCCAAGTCTAAGTCGGGTAACTTTAATTTGGTCCATTCGGGAGAAGTTTTGCTGGCTGCATTTAAATAGGTTGTAGGAGTTGAGTTTATTTGCGTTTATGTTTTGGTACCAGTTGGATGTTTTGTTTAAATTGGATAGGACTTTGGATAGGTGGGTATTTTTTAAGTATTTTTTATGTCCTGTATGCTTAAGTTATCTTTGGGCTCGGTTGATTGGCTGCGTTTTTCGCCGTAGTATCGGCTAGTTCGTTTCCTGTTATACCTGTGTGTCCAGGTACTCATAGGAGTTTGAATTTAGGAGATTATTTTGTGAGTATTTTTCGTGCAAGGGATGTATAATGTTCGGTGTTGTTGATGTTATTTATTGTGTCTATAGGGAGTCTGAGCAAATGCAGTATTTTCCTTTTTTATTTTTTAAAAACAGCAGAGCTTCCACGATTGCAATGATTTCAGAGGAGAATACAGAGGAGTAGTGTGGTAGGAGGCATGTCTTTAGGGATTCTTGTTCCGTTGTGATAGCTAGGGTCGTGGTTCCGTTAGATTGTGAACCGCCTGTATATATAAAAGTAAGGTTGTGGTATTCATTCTGTTTTTCAAGAAATTTTGAGCGGAATATTTCAGGTGGTGTGTTTTTTTACTGGAGTGCCGAAGGGATGTATCTATTGAGGTTTGCATTAGATTCCAAGGAGGTATCGTTTGCGTCACTATGGTTGTAGGTCGATGAGGTATGTTGTCGAAGGAATGTATCTATTGGGGTTTGCATTAGATTCCAAGGAGGTTGTAGGTCGATGAGGTATGATGTGTTGCAGACAGAGTTCGATGATTCGGTCAATGGTTGATTTGTATTGAAGTTTTTTTTGGTGGTTTGTATGTTTTAATTATTTTAAAAATAGGTGAGTTTCTCGCTGTAATTAGGGATTTGAATAGGTTTGCTGTAAGTAGTTCGCATCTGTCTTCGATAGAGGCCACTCGGGCTTTGTAAAGAATGTTGTTTGTTGGTGTAGTTCTGAATGCTCCAAGGGCTAGTCTAAATGCTGTGTTTCTAGCTGATTTTATTGAGCGGATGGTGGTTTTTGGACAGAAGCCGTAAATGGGAAGGGCGTAGTCTTCTTTCGAGGTTATGATTGCTTTTGTAACGTTGATGAGGGAAGTGGTATTGCAATTGAATTTCGGACTTGAAAGTCATTTTATTATGTTTGTTTTACGGTTGAGTACTAGTGTTAGTTGTTCTGTGTGTGATTGCCATCTGTATTTGTTATTAAAGTGTAATCCTAATATTGTAAGCGACGTTACGTCTTGAAGCTGAAAGTTTCCTGCCGTCACGATGCATCAGCAGTTGTGTTTTCTGCAGACATGCATGTGTTTGCATTTGGTGGTTGAAAGTTATGCACCTGAGTAGTTGCACCAGTTAGAGATTGTTTCGAATAAGGGGTGGATGTCGATGTTAATGTTTTTTCTGTTTTTTACTTTGACTATGAGATTGAAGTCGTCGGCGTATGCACTAAGACTGATATTAGGGTGTTGGATGATCATAGTGGTTAGTTTGTTGTAGGCTATTACAAAGAGAACCACCGAGAGTGGGGATCCCTGAGGAATGCCATTGTGGATGGATTGGAAGGAGGAGTATGCTGAGTTTGTGCGGACTATTATTTTTCTGTTTGACATGAAGTTTCTAACGTAGTTTGTTATTTTTGGGCTTGTTTTCCATTCTGCTAGTTGGTCTAGTATGGAGTGAATACCTATTCTGTCAAAAGCTTTTGCAAAAAATATAAGAATCACCTTATTTGTACATAATTATGTTTTATAAAAATATACTTACTCTTATGATTTTCGCACTTCACCGAAAAACTGAAATAAAACGCGCCTAGTTAAACGTGCATAAGCAATCTGTCAAGGCAAAGAAAAAATACCGAACATTAATCCCTCTTCGTGTATCTGGTTGCCTTTGTCGCTTCTCTTGCTTTCGCAATTATTCTGTTTTTCGTTTACTCGCCTAGCGTTCTCAGCATTACCTAAAGCTAACAACTTAGCTAGCGATGGGTGATGCATCGCGGAGTTAGGACTTCTTATAATTTCCCTAGCGCTCTCTGCATTACTTGAATCTAACTCTCGTCCTAGCTACCAGTGATGCATACCGGAGCTAGAACTGGCTGGTACCTCAACACCAGTCGAACCACAGGGTATGTTCGCCAGTGTATATATTTCCAGAAAAAGGTCCACCACGACGAAAAACGTAAAATTGATTAAAAACTCACATCTTGTGAAATTTTCTTCCAAAAATGTATTCAAGTTATTTGTTTTATCAATATACGCTAGAAAAATTCAATAGGATGAACATATAGATTCTACATTGGAATAAATTCACTTTTTCCATATTTTTGCCTATTTTCTTAAAAATTGATTTTCAAAATGGACCGTTTGTATTTTAACGATTACACTAAGTCAGGGAGTAAGATTGTAACATAAACCATTTTAATATATAGAAAAATATTGAAAGTTTAATTTAAAACAAGTTCTAAGAGCTATATATCGGAATATAGAATAAAATTTGATGAACAAACTCTTGGAAAACCTAGGTGGAAATCTTGTCACGTTCGCGATGTCACGTTACAAATTACTAAGAAAACTTGTAAAATATATAAAACGGTAGTTACATATCAAAATTATTTCTAAAATGGAAAGCTGCATTATTTTATTATGGTTTAAGAGTATTTTCTTCCAAATTACTCGCCACATTTCGCAGACTTTCGCATTTGTCAAGATGAAGTCAAAAATGACTTCCATTTTTGGTCGCGTTCGCGATGCATTGTTTTCTATAAATAATTAAAAAACGACAGGTCTTCAAAGATTGTCTTTTATCATAAAAATAGAGTTGATAAAATGCATTAAACACGTGAGAAAACATTTTTGAAAATGTGAATTTTTGCCATTTTTTTTTCATTTAAAGTCGTGCGAATGTCGAGTTCGCGATCCTGGAAATACACATATATGTATGTACATATGTACATACATATACACATGTAACGATTTTGCCAAGCGGCCATTTTTGAGTACGTGCGTCGGTTTTTTTTCCAACAGGCAACATTTGAATAAAAATGCCAATAGTTTACCAAAGCCTAGCGTAGTCTTTCTGTCTTGCCTGTTGTGAATTTCCGGTCATTGTTCTCACTCTTACAGCACAGCGCACCCCGATCAACTCCTCGTCACGGCTTACGTCGGGAAACGAAGCGCGCTCCCATCCACCCAGGGAATGAATGGAGACAGCGCCACCCGCATCCCGCCAGTAGCGGCACCATTACGCTATGAAGGCGGTCGCATCGTAGCTAGTATCCGAATTGAGGATAAAGCCTTGGAGGCTACGATCGACACAGGGGCGACCCGAAGCTTCATCAGCGAGGCAGTAGCTCGGGAACTGAGCACGGCCCAAAACCAACGAACGGTGCTCGCGAGGATTAGTCTGGCCGATGGAACGAAGCGAGATGTGACGCAGGCGCTGATGGGACGCATCCACTTGGGACAACGGTACGCAACCATGACCATATTGGTTTTGCCAACCATTTTAGATGACATCATCCTCGGCATGGATTTCCTCTGCGCGATGGAAGTACGGATTGAGTGTGGCCAGGGCCAGGTGCAGTTGGGGCCCATTTCAACCAGGAAGCCTTTCATTGTCGCCACCGCCAATCCGTTTGCCGCGCATGAAAACGGTCCGCCAGTAGATGCTATGGACACCAATCCCACACCCAAAGCTTGGGTGCGCGCACCCCCAGGATGGACCGTCCACACCCCGGATCGTATGTTGCCCCCAGCCCTAGTTGCTAGGCTGACAAACCGATTGGCGCAGGGTAGACAGCGTAATGTACGGTTCAAGGAGGCCGTCGGCGGGCAGTTTTTCCAGATTCGCATCAATGCTAACGAGCGCGTTACGGTATCCATCCGTACACCGCTGGAAAGGGGGGCGGGGTGTGACGCCCCATAAAATTGAGCGCACAAAATAACTAGGAGCAAACTCAAAGCAAAATCCAAACAAAGTTAGAAGGCAGCGGCGTCGCAAAAGAACGAAACAGAGAGAGAGAGAGAGAGAGGCAGCCGCGACAGCAACAAAGCGTCAAAAGCCGACAGAACCACACGCAGGAAAACAGTACAAAACAATATATGTACATACATATAAACTAAAAGTATTCTTAAGCTGAACTCTGAATTCATATAATTTATGAACGGTAATGTTTTCAAATGTTTAATTTTGGGGATTTCTGCGGACTCTAAAAAATCCCTAGATTATATTTAAAATTCAATTCATTTGTGATAATACGGCATCAAAAAATTAACTTTCCACCGAAGTCCCAACTTCTCTTTCTGAGTTGATAATTAACTAAATTGAAAGCTTTGCGCCACCAAAAGCTCAGCAAATACCAAGCACCATGCGAAGCTTATTGTCAGTGATGAGAGTTTAGCTAAAGCTTTCATATATCAGAGGTGAAAGTGATAGAACAACCCTTAAAAAGGCAGTTGCACTTTTACGCTCAATGCAACCCCATGAGAAAAAAGTTTGGGGAAAAAGCTCACAATGTGAAGGCAAAGTGAATGGAAATTTCAGTGTGCTAGAAGCTGTCGCAGCGCGCTCATCGTGTCTGCAATTGATTTAACCAGTCAGTCAGTCAGTTAGTCAGTTAGTCAATTCATCTGTTTTCGTGGCACACACACACACACACACACACGCGGATTGGCCAGCTGTTAGAAAGCGGAACAAGCAACTGATTGATTTTTCGCAATATAAATTCTGTTGCGAAGATTGTCAAGGAAAACGTAGGGAAAAGTTGAGAAAAGTGTGTGAAGTGACAGGTGAATATTGTGAAAAACTGGCTAGGTAGCCATATGGAGATGGATGACACGCTGGCCGAAGGTCAGCAGCCAGCCAACAGCAGCAGCAACACTTGCAACATCAGCGTGCAACAAACAACAACAGCAGCAGCAGCATTTGAAGACGGAGAAAGCCTTGATAGTCATGCATATCCAGAAACTAATCCGGATGCCGATCCGGAAGCAGATGTAGAAGATGTGGAAGATGCAGCTCAGCCCTTAAGCGAACGCTGGTCTCCATTGGGCGCCAATTATGATGACGCCAACAGCGCCAGCTCGGAGCTACTGACTGGAGGGGATTGTGGTGAGCTGGAGTCAACATTGCTCGGCTTGGAGAAGCTGGAGAAGCAGGCAATGTCCACAGCTGTTGCAGACAATGCCAACGAATTGGCGCGTCTGCGCAGCATTGAAGACGAGCAGGAGCTGCTGACCAGCTCCCTGTTGGCATTGACCTCGCAGTTTGCCCACGTCCAGTTGCGGGTGCGTCAAATCGTTGAGGCGCCCACAGATGAACGGGATCAGCTGCTGCGGGATCTGGAGGATTTCGCCTTCCAGGGAATACCCGAGGTGGTGCAACCCCTATCCGACAGCCTAGAGAATGAAGATGCTGATGATGGTACATCTCCACCTAATGGTCAGCTGATCGAGCAGCTCAAGTCACAGCTGACGGAACTGGAGCAGCTGGCCTATGAGTCGGGCGCACCAGGTGTACTGCCCCAGCATGTGCTGCTCGAGAAGCAAAAGTTTATCCTCGATGAGCTGCGCACCAAGCTCAATCTGCAGGTGGAACAGCATCAGCTGCCCGGCCTCAGCATCGAGCAACTGCGTCATCAGGTGGACAATGCGATTGGCGAGTTTGTGGGTCCACTCAAGATGAAGGAGCAGCTCGTGGCCCAACTCAAGACCCAAATAACCGATCTGGAACGATTCATTGCCTTTCTGCAATGCGACACCGCTGGCGACGGAGCAGGAGGAGGCGGTGGCACCGCCACCAGCGCCAGTGACAAGCTAAAGCTACTCAGCGGCGCCTACAACAGCTATGCCGCCAAACAGACAGCTCGACAGACGCCGGCGCAGCTTCCACTGAAGGCAAACACAACAGCAACAACAACGACTGACAGTCAGATAAGTGTGAAATCGCCGGGAGCAGAGCAAGGGCAGCAACGTGAGAGCCTGCACAGCAAGGCGCACGGACTGCTGGACAAGGCGTCGCTGCTCATGCAGATGTTCGCCACAACGCACTTTGCCAAGCGACAGGAGGACTTTCAACAGAACTCGCTGAAGAAGACGCACAAGGGCAATCACTGGGGGTGAGTAGAAGCGCCTGCTGAGCGTACTCGTATTTATTTACTTTATTACTTATTTATTTGTTTATTTTTTTAATTATTTACTCATTTGCTTATGGCCATTCATTAAACTATTTGTTTGAGTTTCAAAAGCACTTTATTCAGTTATCTAGGGCTGCAACAACATCTGTGATAGTATCGATGCTTTCACAATTGCACAGAAGATCGATACTTTCTACCATCGATAATCGATATAACATTGTTTGAAAGATCAGAAACTCGTAATTAATTTGAAAAAAAAACTTCGTTTTATTTAATATTAAAAAGTTTGAATGTATTTTAATTTAATTACTCTTGAGCATTAAGTCTTTGTTTAATATACATATAGCCTTGTTACGAAATGTTGTCAAGAAGCAACAGAGAATAAATTACCTTTGTAACGAAATATATTAGCCTTGAAAAAAACTATTATTTAGTATACAAAAATAGTACGGCATTCGGTTTGCCACGCAAAAAGTCTTCCCATTTATTGCAAAGATTGTCAACGCACTTGATCTCGATATCTTCGATTTCTTGTAGCATTGCGGCTATCGAACTATCAACCTGCCTCCATGTTTCCTATACATTATCGTTAGGGCTGCAAAACTTTATTTAAAAGTTAATTTGAAATATTAACAAAATGAAAATAATATCTCAAGCTATATATTTTACAACTATAAAATGTTTAAAAATAATAAGTATGAAAACTGCAAGTCAATTATTTGAAAATGATCAATCATTTGTTGCTGTGGTTATTGGTTTAATTAATTAACTTATTCACAGCGATCTGCGCGCACAGCTGGAGGTGGACATCCAGGAGGTTGCCGCCTTGGCCGCCACTCTGAGCTGCGATCGCGAGAAGCTGGCGAACATCAAGCGCGCACTGCGGCAGCAGCGGCATCCCAGTGGTGCCCTCAATGCACAGAACGGCGCCTTGACCACAGTGCCGCCACGTTGCAGACGCGCCGCCGCCGCCGCCGCTGCCGTTGCCGGGCACGAGCTGGCGCCTTATGCCGCAGGCGGAGCGACAGCATCCTCCGACTCGGACGAGGATATGTATGAGCGCTACGACTGGAACAAGGACAAGTCGCTGAGTCGTCGCATTGTCCACATGCGCGGCGACTCCATCGCCACCATTGGACGCGAGCTGACAAGCGTGGTGCGCAAGAATTTCGCGCGCACGCTGCAACAGCTGATCCAACATGGTCTGCGCATACCTGCCGAGTCGGCGGCATCCAGTCTGATGGTGCCGTTCATGCGCTGCCTGCAGCCGGGTGCACAGCGCGTCTCAGTGTCGGGCAGTGGCAGCGGCAGTGGGCCAAGCGAGATGCAGTTCCTCGGCATCGGACGGCCCATGCACGCCTGGGAACTGGTCATCGAGTATTATAATCTGAAGAATGGCGAGGAGTACAACAACACGCCCGCACGCAAGCTGTCGCAGAGCTTTCAGCTGGACATTGTGGATGCACACGCGGTGACGGCCAAGCAGAGTCTGCTCAGTGCCATCGGCATGATTCTGGCCATGCACAGGCCCTACAAGCGCAGCTGCAACGCCCATTTCAAGGCACTCATCTGTGCGGGACTCAAGTGAGTATCAATATACTTACATACATATGGGGACCGTAACGTTCATAATTTATTTAATTAATATTTTGTTGACGATCAAAAAAATTCAAAAATTCTCTAAATCAAAAAACTAGTCGGCGGTGCTACAGTCGAGCGGTACTCGACTGTCGGAGACCCCGTACTTATTATAAAGATATCTCAAACAACAAAAAGATTTTCATACTAAGACTTTATTTGGACTGATCGTTCCTATGGCAGCTATATGATATAGTAATCCGATTTCAATTAAATTTAGTCAGTATATATGGGACCATCTTTTATACATATTCTGTCAGTTTGGTTGAGATATCTCAAACAGCAAAAAAGTTTTCCATACTAAGACTTGATTTTCAACTGATTGTTCATATAGGAGCTATATGATGTAGTGGTCCGATCCAAAATCTAAAACAAACTCGATCTGCTTGCAATATAGACGAACCTACATACCAAGTTTGGAGTCTCTAGCTCTTATAGTCTCTGAGATCTAGGCGCTCTTACAGACGGACAGACGGACATGGCTATATCGACTCGGCTGTTGGTGCTGATTAAGAATATATATACTTTATGGGGTCTGCCACGCCTCCTTCTGCCTGTTACGCACTTTTTTTTTTGTGTTAATAGACCCCTTTACTTTTTTAAAGTACGGGGTCTAAAAATGATCCAAATTGAAAAAGTTTTGACTAGTTATTAGTAGTTAACAGTCATAACAGTCGAATTTCCCTAACTCGAATCCCCATTATCCAAAGAAAAAGTTCGCCTTATGGTACTTTCGACTTATGGAACTATTTTTTTTTTTTAAGTCTTTTAAAAGGAACTACAATTTTATTCATTCATAGATACATTTCAAATTGCAAGCTTTTCTTGTTATTTTCAACCAAAAACAGATTCCAGTTTGTTCAAGACCTGTCGATACTCTCAAAATTTGGTTTTTTCGTTCTTTTGCTGTATCCAGAAGAAGTTCCCGATTCAAATGACATAATTAACTTTCTATTTTTTAATATAGTGAAAACAGTTTTCGCTCAGATTTCATATTGTTCAGCCACTTCAATTTATTTTGGTCCCCTTTGGTAAATAATCTTGCCCTGATGCGCTGACAAAGAAGTACATTAAGAACATCTTGCCTTGAGCAATTTCACAAGCTTAAGTAATTGTTGATGCAACATTCTAATAGAATATGATATGAACGATAGAATCTATCATATACCATCACCATATGTAAATGTACATCAATATAACGTATTCTTACGAGCCGGTAACAAACGGGCCAATATTTTTGTTTGAAGTTCGAGTTACAGAAGCAGAATTGTATGAAACTTGCTCAGTTAACGCTATTGCCACTCGATTTTGTTCGACTTAGAGAAAATTCGAGTTATAGAAGTTCGACTGTATTTAAATTTTTAAAAGGATATTAAGAATATTTTAAATTTTTATTTTAAAAATATAAAAGGTTTTTTCAATGTTTCTATTATATTTTTAAATTAAATTTAATCATAATTTATTACTTTAATTTCCCACTAAATTAAGACTTATATGTACGAAACATGACTGATTCTCCTGGCTTTCGTTTTGCAGCGCACATCTGCTCGTGGAGTGGCTCAATCTGATACTCAGCTGCAATGAGCTAATCGACACGTACTACACGTCCAATAGCTATGTGGCCAGCACGGGATTTCGCGACTCGTTGCGTTCCATTGATGCGCTGTCCAAGTTCGATTTCGATCTGCCCGTCGATTTGGCCATTCGACACTTTCGAAATATCTAAGAGCATATTATTATTTATATGAATCCTCGTGAAACCTAAACCTTAATCCGTAATAACGACACAAACAAAGATAGTCCAAATCATAATTATTAATGTATAAATATGTGTATATAACATTAGATATGTCCAATTAACTAATACCTACTAAATGCAATTGCTAAACCTAATTCAATGCTATTGGAATTCATTCGCGTAGAACTCATAGATGCACTGGCTCAGCTTGTCGCCCAGTGGACGCTGCAGGGGACCGCAACCGAGTGTGGCAAGGAGCTGACGTGCCTCCGCCTCGCTGCCACATTCCGCGTAGGCATCCAGCAGTAGTCGAGGCGTCGGATAGCGTTCCACAATTGCCAGCGCCCGGTCGAGGGACAGCGAGTGGAGTTGCAGCAGCTGCTGCACGAACACCTCACGCACCGTCAGCTGGGCATTGCGTGCCGAATCCTCGTACAGGGCACGAAACTTGAGCAACTGCTCCACCTGCCCGCAGCCAGTTGGCTGCCCGCCAGTGGCTGCCTCCAGTGCGCCTTTGTCCACGCTGTGAAGTGACCTGCCCGCGTGCACATAGAGCTGTTGCATTACTCGGCTGACCCCAGCCAGATAGCACATGGAACGATAGTGATTGTCACAGCGCACCACTTGGATGCCATCGGACTGGACGCGTGCGTTGGCCAGTGCCTGCTGCAGTGAGTCGAGGGGCAGGCCCAGCTGCTCGTTGTCGCCATAGTCCTCGATCAGGTAGATGATGTGCGCGATTCCGCACTGACGCAGCCGATGCTTCTGCTCGTGGAATCGTCCATCGCGAATGCTGCTGGCCAAGTCATCCATGCGTTTGCGCTCCACGATGTAGGGCAGGACCAGCTCATTGCCCGCGCCATCGCAGGCTATCCATAGGAAATCGCCAACGGTCAGGCGACGCACCTCGTGCTCCACGCCCAAGGATTGTAGATAACCGCGTGTCTGGTCCAGCACCCGCTTGTTCTTGCCGCTCGTCTCTTGTGTGTCCACCAGCAGCACGATCCGATAGCTGCCCGCATCCATGTGCACGATGCGTTCGCGCTCCTCGGCCGCCGCCAACTCCTGCTGGGCTTTCTTCGTCAGCTTCTTTGGTTTCTTCGCTTGTTGCTGTTGCTGTTCCTGTCGTTGCTTTTCTTTCTGTTTCTGTTTGCGTACCACTTTAACCACTTGTTGCACCTGCTCTTCATACTGTGAACTGTTGTGCGATGTTGGAGTTGCCGCCAGTGCCGGCAGTGCAGACTGCTTCTCCAGCGCCCGAAATTGTCGGAGCTCGTCATCAATCAGCTGACAGAGCGTCGAGCCGAAGCCACGGAGCACCGCGCACTCACGACCGCTGTAAAGGGGCAGCGGGTAGTTGCGCAGCGCCTGCAATGCCTGTCGCAGCTTGTGCTGGGATTTGCGATCATGCTGCTCTGCCTCGTGGAGCCAACGTTCCAGCCAGCGCGTAAAAAGCGGATTTGGTTCTTGCAGCCGAATTTCCAGTCGGGTTTCCATATTCGCGCCCATTGACTTAATGGAGCTGCCACCTAGCTGAAAAGTGTCGGCGTGCTATTTGAATGGCAAAGTAATCTGCAGTTGGAAGTCGTTCCTTTCAAATTGTTAATATTAAATGCTTTATTTATTAAAAGTATTGAAAATCATTTTATGTATTAAAAAGTGTTTCTATAAATTGGAAATTGTGGTATTTACACAAAAACAAACAGTTTATAATTTTACAATTAATTCAAGTTTAAATAATTGGGACGATGCAACAAAACTCGTATTCATTTATTTTATTAGTGTTTACTAAAGCACCCTTGTGGCGCCATCTATCGTGTATTCTAGAATCTAAGCTACCGTACCGTTTTATTACGAGCAGTGATGCCAGCTTGTGTATGGCTGCCGTACAAATGCTGGCATCACTGCTCCCATTTCAACGGTCTGGTAACTTATATTCTAGAACTAACGACAGATGGCACCACCACACACAGTGTTTGCCAATCACGCTGTCATTAGTTTGTTTTGCCGCAATCCGCACCAACAATGAGCGCCAAACCAGGAACCAGCAGCGCCATCAATCCCAGTATTAACGACATCAACCTGGAGGCACTCTCCCTCAGCGAGGGCATTCGCGATGCCCCTGTTTGCATCATTGTGCTGGGCATGGCCGGCTCCGGCAAAACAACCTTCACACGCAGCCTGATCGAGCACGCTCAGGCGCAGTTTAACCCTTATGTGGTTAACCTGGATCCGGCATGTCGGGAAGTTCCGTATGCGACGCACATTGACATTCGTGATACGGTCAACTACAAGGAGGTGATGAAACAGTATCAATTGGGTCCCAATGGCGGCATCGTGACTGCACTCAACATGTTCACCACAAAGATGCCCAAGTTTGCGGAGCTGGTGCGTCGCGCCGGTGAGCGTGGCCACAAATGGTGCATCATCGATACACCCGGTCAAATTGAGGTGTTCACCTGGTCAGCGTCCGGCAATATTATCACCGAGGGTCTGGCTACCATGTTCCCAACCATTGTTGTCTATGTTATGGACGTTGTACGCTCCGCCTGTCCCACCACATTCATGTCCAACATGCTGTACGCCTGCTCCATACTGTACAAGACGCGTCTGCCGTTCCTCGTGGCACTCAACAAGGTAAACCCTGAACGGCAACTGAATTCGTTAGACTAATCTCATGTTTTTGAGCCTCACACAGATTGATCTAAAGGAATGCAGCTTTGTGCAGGACTGGATGACGGACTTTGAGGCTTTTCAGGATGCACTCGAGCAGGAACAGAGCTATGTCAACAATCTAACGCGCACCATGTCCCTCACGCTGGACACATTCTACGAGAATCTGGTCACGTGCGGTGTCTCGGCCAAAACAGGTGTTGGCTTTGCCACACTGATGACGCACATGCTCGACTGTGTGCAGGAATATGAGCGCGACTACAAGCCGGTCTACGAGAAAATGCGCCAGCAGCGCCTGGCCGAGCAGGAAGCCAATCCTCAGCCAGCATCACACATCGAGGAGGCCGGCATTGCAGTGCCCTTGGGCCTGGATCTGAGAGTAAGTAATAATTATAAAACATTGCAGGGTTTCTTCAACTTATGAGAATATTCGTAGGATTCGCCTGGCAATGCCGATAATAGTGTGTTCTTAATGGCGCCAAGTCTAGTGCCCCAGCAAATCGATGCCGAGCAGGAGATGGAGACGGATGCCAAAGGCGAATTGGAGGAGCAGAACTTTCACAGTTTCATACAGAATCACATGACGGCACAGCAAAGCAAGAGGGATAAACAGCAACAGGAACAGGATCAGAAATCTTAAGTGTCAATTCCCAACATGTAAATTAGTAACTATGTATAGTCAATAAGCTGGAACCAATATATTGAGTAAATACTGTAATATAAAATGCACTCAATTGACATTGACAACTGAAATCAGGGATCAAGAGTTTTGAGTTCTAAAAATCAAACACAAAAATAGCGACTTGGATGTAATAATTGAAGAACACTTTTTTATGTGTGAAGTTTCCTTGCGGTGAGAGAATATCTTATAAAAAAAACCTCTTCACGAGGTAAAAGTCCATTTTCGTACCCCAAAATTTCTGTTATCCAATTTTGTGACGAATATTTTAAATTTTACATATAATTTATTTGGGGTGCCACAGACATTGCTTTCGCTTGAATTTCACTTAAATTTGTACGATTTCTGTGGCACCCCCGATTAAAAACAAATGTCACTAATAAATATTACTTTTTGGGCAGTGCCAAGAGACAACAAATTTTTTTTAACAATTTATAAATAAAACTTAATATTATTCGTCACAAAATTGGATATCAGAAATCAAACAGACTTTTTATCTCATTTTCAGAAGACCACTACAAATTTCAAAATAAATTTTCTTTTTAACCAATGCGCTTGGTCCCAAAGCCCTTATTTTTTACATAAATTATTAACTCGAGAATTACACAATATTTTTAAATTTTTAAATAGGGAAATTAGGAACGGCACCGCCCTTTTCCTTATATTTTAATATGCAAATTTTTTAATTTCATAGCTTTTTGAACAGATTTCTTTTTTTTTTAGCTCTCCACTATAGTATTTAACTTACTTATATCAAATATGTAAATAATCAGCATAATTCTAATTAAAAAATTTAAATATATTGTAAACGTACTTTTTCAGTTTTTTTGTATTTTCTATGGCATCTTTTAGCGTAGGCTGCAAAGTTACAACATTTTTCTATTTCGGTCTCCTTGATTTCCAAAAACCTTTTATCAAACTTTTTTTAAATAAAGTCAAAAATTTACGATGCTTGATGATTGCTCTGCAGCCACACTTCAAGCAATTCTGCATGCTCGAACTCAAAGTTGCCTGGTGAAACTTGCGATTATATGGAATCGGGGAAATTCGGGGACAAGATTTTTGATAAAGAAAAAACATTGACACACAGGACTGCATTTATAGTTACGACAATATACTTACTTTTACTCCACGAACCAAAATTTATGTGAGGCTATAGTCGGCTAAAACAGTACAGCATAAAAGGACATTAAACAATAAACAAAACACTTCTGTATACAGTGGCTCACAGCTTAAAGTATGCACCCTTATTTTTACTATAACTGCTATGTAAGTCAAGTTATCACAGTAAAAAAAATATATTTGGAAAGGTCGTTTAAATTCCGATTGAATGTTGCAAAGATTTCCTTAACCCTTAAAAGTCACTTTTCCAAACTTTTTTTCTCGATTTTTCCAAAAAATATTTTGATGCAAAAAAAATCTTGGAACAAAAGACAATTTTCAAAAATATTTTTGCTAGTATTTTTTATAATATTTTGAAAATCCTAAAAATTACCATTTTAACCCATTTTTTCTCATTTTCATGCAAAAAGTGCCTTTTTTGCAGTTTTCAAAAAATTATTAAAAATACTAGCAGAAATATTTTTGAAAATTTTCTTGATAACTTGACTAACATAGCAGTTATAGCGAAAATAAGGGTGCATGCTTTAAGCTGTGAGCCACCGTACATATATAAACATGTATAACAAACCTGGAGCTATGTTTTCCATAGTTATTTTTATTAATGGTCCTTTTTCTATTTGTTTTGTAGAGAAAATAAAAGTGAGCAATATATTGTGTAAATCTCAACCCCGTGCGCACAAAATAAACAGTAAATTTTCAGGGCCAAAGAAAAATTACAGGAAAGCTAAAAAAAAAGAAATTCATTTTTAAGTTCATTGGAATATTTTCTATTGGTATAAAATGTGTTTCTTGCATAAATCGCGATTGATTGATTATTTGAATTTACGTAAGAAAAACGGCTTTGGGACCATAGTGCAGTGGTAGGATTTTGATGAGGTGTCATTAAAAAAAATTTACTAAAACTTCTATTCTAGAATAATACTGGCAAGTGTTAGGCTTTAAAATAAGATGCGTCAGATTTATCCGCACATAAATTATCCAAATCTCATCACAAGTCTAGCGAAGTAGTGCTTAGGATCCCACAATATTGATGTTAAGGAGGGATTGACTCTTTCGCCGAGCCATAACCCAGTGGCTTATCAGTAAATAATATAGCGATAGAAGTGAGAGATGCTATGGACAACAAATTTTGGACCCTTGTGACAAGAAGAAGAAAATATTTGGAAGAATACTCCTATCTCCAGATGCCGCGTTCCCATTGCTTCTATAAAGTCCTGATGTGTCTAAATGGTCCGGGGTGGAGCACACTTATGCTAAATGTAGGCAGCAAAGTGTATACTTATAAATTGTTAAAACTTATGTAGGAAACGACAATCCGTTATCTTCTCACTTTCTTCTTATTCTTTCGCACACCTGATTTCGACTAAACCCAACAAAATTGACATTATAAAAGATATAGACACAGCAGGATTTGAACTCTTTTAGGATATACGTAGCTTAAAGTGTGTACTATTCAAATTATATAAGGGTTTATTATAATTATATATGTTCTTATTATTTCGCACACGTCTAGCAAATTTTCCTTTCTTCCTGTATACATTGCTAGTCGCCTTTCGCACCCTTCGTGCTGCTTTCGTCACTAGCGTGGACTGTCGTCCGCAGTGATATTTGCATTTCAAATTTCTGTGTTTTTAAATTAAAAATCAAGTTTTATTTTTAATCTAATTTAAAGAATATTAAAATATTAGCTAAATATCAATTCAATTCAATAACTCTCAGAATCGTTTTTTTTCTTTTAATTTTCATATACATTTTATTTAAGACATTAAATTTACATTAATATTACTTTTTTTTAAATTTTTAAAACTAAAATAAATGTTAATAACAAATTTGTACATAAATGTTTTTATTCGATTATTTTATAATTTAACTTAAATTTGATCGAGAAATGAACTTAAAATACTTATTAATTTTTGAATAAAATAAAATAAATAAATAAAAGGTATAAATCATAGCCATTACACTCCCCGATTGAAATTGTTGATCATCAATTTAATGTTATGCATTTAGTTTGTTCTTTATTATATTATATTCACTTTAACAAGCAAAAACATTCAATATAGTGTTCTGTTCAATTTGGTATCATGTATGTGTGTTTGTGTATGGACTTCATTGTTTAGTTTTTGCAAATTATTTATAACAATACAGTGATATATGGAAGGATATATATACTAATACATATGTATCATCCATCCTCAAGTGGAGTCCTTGATTTGCATTTCAGATAATAAATATATATATGATGTATATAAGCAAGTATGTACATATACATATGTATTTATGCATGTTTTTCATCTGTGTGCTTAGTTTATATACTTATAGCATATACTATGTATATACCTCTATATCTGTATATGCTCAGTATGCTAAGTAACTGTTTAGACAAGGAAACAAAATTTACAAATTTGTTTTTTATTTTTCCAATGTATTTTTTTAACATGTTCTAAGAACCATAAGCAACTACAGTAAAATATAAAAAAAAAACCAAGAAATTGTATTTTTTGGAAAATAAATTTAGAATATTTTCCTTTGTCAAAACAATTACTTGACTAACTGTATGTTCATATATATATAATGAGCAAATCAATTATGAGTGCGCCACGCCCAGTTCGCCTTACTCTTTCTTCTTCTCATCTTCCCGTTATCTTTTTTTGTTTTGTTATTGTTTCAATATTATAGTATATGACGCTTACAAAAATACAGATCATCTCAAATTACAATTACAATTACAACTCTCAATGATTCACAGTTATACACAGTTACAGTTTAATCGTATATAGATCGACATCGACATATAGTTAAACAGTTACATACATATTCATAAATATATATAGTGTATACAGCGTGTATATAGTTTTTTGTTAATCATTTTATTCATACATTTATCATATCATATAATATTTTTCCCCCTTCGCTCTGATTTGTTTCAATCAACTGAATCGAATACTTACTTTTTTCCAAAATCATTCGTATTTGTGCTCAACTTTTTAAAGACCGGACTTAATGTTTATTTAATTACGTGATATACTGGATTTTATCTTTTTTTTTGTTTTTTTTTGTGTGTGTGCTTGGCAAAAAGCTGTGCAAGCAGGGTTTTAGACCAAACGCCCCCGCCCCCCCTCTCGCGCTACGCCACTGCCTCCCGGCTCTGCTCGGGCGTTTATGCGTGACAGCGAAATCATGATAATGTTTTATCATAAACAAAAACATTTGAAGCTTTTCGAGTCACGCATTAACGTTTAAAACGCTACAAAAAATTTGTCATCTTAAATGCATTTTAAGCTTAAAAATCTTGTAATATTTGTGCTAAAAATTATATATATACATATATATGGAGATGTATATATATTTTTTATGTGTGTGTGTGTGTGTGTTAGCATATAGTTTTCCTTTTTTATTTACTTTTTAAGTATGCACATACGCACAAGAAAAAAATCTAAAAAAAAATAACACTGACAAAAAAAATAGGAAACAGTCTTTTCTAGGCTTGTTTTTTTTTGGTTTGGGTTTTCTCTTGCTGGAAACATAGTTTTGAAGTGCCTTTAAATTTGTCTGATTTTGTTTTCTTATTATTAATTTTTTTGCATAGCTTTGCTTGGACAAAATTTTCGAAAAAGTTTCGGATATTTAATACAAAATGTGTATATATACAGTGTGTTAAGTAACTGTTTTGACAAATTAAACAAACATTAATGTTATTTATGTATTCAAAAATTGTTGAACTTATGGGATCTTGTTTACATATAATAAAATAAGAAATAGAAAAGAATGTTTTGAATTGTCAAAACAACTACTTGTCAAACTGTGTACATAAATGTTTATGATGGAAATATGTTTGTATTTGAAGCTGGAGTTTTTTTTTTTATGTATATATTTGAATATCTATATATGTATGCCTGTATATGTTTTGTATATACCATAAAAATATGTAAATACATACATTAAATAAATAGGAATAAAGCGATAACAAATGAGAAATGTTGGGCACACGCACAGATTATATAGTATTTATTTATATTATATCGAATTAATCATCGTCGGACAGATTTGTTGATGTGAGCAGTGTGGCATTATCCTCGGCGCCTTGCTCTTCGATATCCTGCATGAGAAATAAATAAAAAAAGGAAAATGCATATCATAAGTCGAGATAGAACACATAATTATTAAAGTATACGTTAAGGGGTTACCCCCACTTGTAAATTTGAAAAACAAATATTTTTTGTTACATTTTGAGTAGAACTATCTGAGAATGCGTCCATAAAATAACAAGTCTATCGGAGCAAAATTTACTGAGCTATTAGAAAGAGAGGAATCCCTTGCGTACGACTGATATTGAAACTTTGAACGCGTTTTTCTCGAAATGAAACTTTTGAAGTCGGTGACCAAAATTACTCGAAAGCTTCCAAAACCGATCTTTTTGAAACTTGGCAGAGTTATTCAATACATATAAACCAGAAACTCCAAATACTGATTATTTTTTTTTTTTGCAATCAGAAAATCTTATAATAACTTTGAGACACCGAGAAAAATACGAAAATTCATCTTTATGGCTCATTTATGCATAATAAATTTATGGCTCATTTCTCATCATTATTAAAAAATTTTCAAGTTTTATAGATTTGCTCACAAAATAATGATTAAATTTGAGTTACACTTTACCAATAATCATTATTTTTGTGCAAAAAAATAAAACTTAAGGAGTTATCATTATTTCATTAGTTTTTTTTTTGCTTAAAATAAAACTCAAGTTTTAATTTCAATTGATTTTTTGCTCTTCACAAGAATTGTATTTAAATGGATTATTATTATGGTTTGTCTTGGCTTATTGACTAGGAATATGTATCAATTTTGCCCTTATTCCCTAAGAAAAATTCGAAACTACAACTTGAATAGAACTCATGAAATAATGATTATTTAGTTCAATTTTTTGGCTCAAAAATAAACGATATTGGTTGAGAAGTAAAGTATAACATAAAATTAATCGTTATTTCATAAGCAAATCTATAAAACTTGAAATTTTTCATTATTTAAAAAAATAACACTTATGTTTATTGATTACAGTCCCTGATATAAATGTTGTGTTTGATTGTACGATTTTTGTACGAAAAAGATTGGCCGTTTAATTGCCAAAAAACGGATATTTTTCATGAAAAAATTAATCAAAGGTGTTCAATGTACATATGTATGTACTTTAAGATGAAATAATGGTCGTTTAAAAAAGTTTTGTAGTTTTCGCAAAAAACAATTCATGAAAATTACCAATTTTCATGCGCTACAAGTGGGGGTAACCCCTTAACCCAACCAACTCTTGAAAAGACGACTTTCAGCTTGTTTTTCTTAATTTTTTTCATTTTTTGTTTTCATTTCTTATACAAAATATATTTAGCAATTTGCTGTTACATTCGTTAGGACGTAAAAAACCACACGATCCAAAATGGTAAACTAACAATTAAAAGTACTCGATAAACATTTCATTTCAATTCGTTTCATTTCATTTATCTTCAAGTTTTGATTTATACACTTTAACACACTCACACAGGTGGCGAAAGGAAAACACATTTATTTATATTATAATTTTGATATTTTTTTCAAGTATTTTTGTTGTTGTATGTATAAAAATAAAAAAATTTGTTTATTTCAAATAAAAATAGTATGTAATTATAATATTAAAAAAAAATGCTTAAAATGAAATAAACATATCGGTTTGAATATTTTTTTTTTCGAATTACTTTCGCTCTGTGAGAAATTAAGTGTGATCTAAATGCAGCGCGACAGTGTTAAAAAAAAATGTTCATGTGTTGTGTTGTTTAGTGTAATAAGTGTTTTTCTGATAGTCTGTTCATGTTGTTGTTGTTGTTTGTTGATTGAGCGCCTTGGAAGTGTGCGGAAGATTTTGTTGTTGCAATTGCATTTGCTGTTGATGTTGTTCCTTCAGTGCTTCACTTGATCTTCTGCTTGACAGGACTGGATGATGTCTGATCCGCCTCGGGCAGATCACTCTCCTTCACCTTGCGCTTCACCTTGTCCTTGTTGGGCGCCTTCGCCTTCTTCGTCTGCGCCGCCAGCAATTTGGCCTCACGTTTCGCCTCGCGCTTGGCGCGCAGCTGTTCGGTTATAAAGGAGAACACAAAATATCCCTGCAGGGCAATCAATCCAACGAGAGCGAGCAGAGCACGCAGCTTGTAGCTGCCAACGGATCCGGCGATGCCATAGTACAGCGTCAGCACGCCAATCACTGAGGTGGCAAAGCGTACGATAACAAAGACGAAGCTGTTCACGATCCGGACACGGGCCATACGCTCCTCGCGATCGAAGACCCCAATCAGCTGGAAGATGTGGGCGAGCAGCTCGCTCAAATAGTGCAGGGTGAGCAGGACGAGCGCCAGACGCTGGAAGCTCAGTGTGTAGGCCAAAACGATGAGCGTGAATCCGACAATGGAATGTATAATCTTGGGCTGTTGCTCCTCCTTGGCGCGCACCTTTTGGAAATATAATTCGGGCAGCATATGCAGATAGTATGACAGCTGGATGATGAAATAGAATTTGTGCAGGAAGCTCATCGCATGCGCTGGATAACCCTCCCACAGTTGGGCCACCTGGCCCAGATAGCCTTCCTTGAGCGCGACGTGAGCGCCCCAAATGAATGAGAGCAGATAGAAGGTGACCAGCTGGCCAGATTCATTGAAGCGAGCCAACTTGAATTTGGACAAATGCAGTTTCTTGCTAATCTTGTCCAGCACAAACTCCTGGATGATCGCGTGCATGATGATGCAGGTGAGCGTATAAAAGAATATCGAGCAATAATCCTTAATGCCAGCCACATAGGTATATGGCTTGCCATAGGGCAGCTCCCTGGTCGCCTCCTCGCCGCTAACATTATGATGCAGCGATATAAAGGCGCTGGCAAACGATGCCGTCGATTCGTTCATCAGGCCGACAACGAAAACCATTGCGACACAGGAGATAATATCCGCATGGTTTTGTATGACAAACTCATGGCTCAATATTGGTGGATTTTTGTTGCTTGTCTTGCGGCCAAGTCCGGGTTTGATGGCCATTGTTGATGTTGTTGTTGTTGTTGTAATTGTTATTGCTGTAAAATGCAAGGTGTCTGATTAGTTGGTGTTTGGTTAGAGCATAATGACTGCACTCCCCCTCTCACTCTCTCTTTCTGTCTCTACCAGTGCGCGCGAGTGCATTGTGTGTGCGTGGCTCTTGCAACGTCAGCAGTGGCAGCAGTGGCAACAGTGTCAGCAGCAGCAGCAACAGCAACAGCAGCTGAGAGTATAATAGCCATGTGCATGCCAATGCCAATTGCCCTGAGAAATCAGTGCAACAGTACACAATACACGCACGCACACAATACAAAATTTGCCTTGTTGGCACACACACACACACACACACACACAGACACAAATGCGCGCTCACAAATCATACACACACGCACACACACAAACAAAAAGTGAGAGAGAGACCGCAGCAATTTCTTTTTGCTTTTCACTAGACTTGACTATTGTTGTTGTTGTTGTTTCTGCTTACAGGATTGGAATATTTGTGCAATCTGCTGACGTAGGCGTCGTCCAGTTGTATGTATTTATTTTTTGATTTATTCCACAGTTTTCGATGCTCCCGTTACTGTTACTGTTGTTGTTGTTGTACTTCGTTGGCAATATTATTTTTAAAAAAAATAGTTTTTTTTATTCCAGTTACTCCTCTGGTCCAGCCGCCTCTGCTGCCTGCCTGCCTCTGGCTTTTACCTGTGACTGACTGACTGACTGACTGAATGAATGTGTGGCTACGTTTCACCAAAAACCGCTCTGCGAATGCTGAATGCCAAGGCGGCTAAGCAACAACAGCAGCAACAACAAGAGCGCTATCAAACAGCCTCAGCAGCAGCAGTCCAACAAAACACAGCTAGCTGTGGCAGCAACAGCAACAGAAAAACAAAAAAATAATACAAAAAACTGCCACGCAAACGACTCTCGGCTCCAACAACGGGCAAATAGTATATCGTGTTATTGTTGTTGTTGTTGTTGTTAGCTCACTACCACTTGTTCACGTTGTTGTTTATCGCCTGCTCGCTTCGGCACACACAACAAAGCCAATATATTGCCGGCTAAACTCAAGCGTTCTCGCTTCCACACGCGCAGAGCGCCACAATATTATGTTGGGGCGCCCACTCGTCGTTGTCGTTGTCGTCGTCGTACCGATGTTTAGCCACGATGTCCGTTTTTCGTTCGCTTCGTGTGCGAGCCGACTGTGACGTGTAATTTGTTGTCTCTTATGTTATCGATAGCCACATTAAGCGCCAACGTCGAATTTGCAACTCTGTTTGCTTCCAAAAGGCAAAATAAATACGAGGTAACGCACAGCATTTGCGCACACGTGTGATGTCACCCGTGGATATTTGCTCTTTGATATTTAGCAACAAATTTAATAATTTATGCTTATATACAAATTTTTACACATTAAATGCACAATACACGATTTTTCTTCTTTTTCACGGCACTAAGCACCTTTTTAAATTTAACTTATTCACAATGTAATGATGACGTCATTCGCGGAGAGAGCCAATCATGTGTTTGTATATAAACAAAATGTACGTTAAAACTCAAATAAACTTTAAATCAAACAATTATGTAAATATTTTTTTTTTTTTGATATGTATTATAAATTTATAAAAATATCAATCAATTGAATTAGGCAACATTTAAGACACCCATTCACATATCTTAAGTTATTGTCTTTGATTGTTTCTGATTAGCTTCTGATAAGGATAAACCTGAAGACCTTTGTTTCTGTGGTGACATTTTTGATTCAGCTCATCAGCAATGATTATTCCATATTGTGAATCTCTCTTTTCTTGATCTTGATTAAAGTAATCGCTATTTTCTTGCATAACACCCTCTTTCAAGCTCTTTAATTTTGTTTCAAGCCGCATATTAATCCATTCCAACCATTCATCCAAGCTTCGTTCCATTTCCTCCATTTTCACTTCAAGATTTGACGCAGATTCTTTTTGTGAAAAAGCCATCCTTATAAATGTATGAAATTTGAACTAATGTGTAATTTCAATTACATCTAACTAAAATTATTTACCCTTTGCAAAGAAATCTAAAACTTGTATGAACTTTTTGAAAATAATTAGATAAAGTGACAGAAAAAGCTTTGATTTATTGCTTCAACGGATACGAGTTTAAAAAACTCTAGAAGAATCTTTGTCATTTGACTCCAGCATAATCAGTGTTCGTATACGAGATACCGACCTACATGTATGTTAATTCTATCATTAATGGCGTGCAGAAAAAATTAGATAGCTCTTAAATTATTTGATAATTTGACGCCTTCATAAAAATAAATTCATATTTGACTCCTTAAGGAATACTATTAATTTTTATCTTTGAAACATACGTCCATATTTGATTGATAGCTTGTATAAATTAAACGGCTTACGATTTATTAATAAAATAAAATCAAATCAAGGGAAGTAACAACTAGAAAATTCTTAGGATACAATGAGTACGAGGGGTCTAACAAAAGTTCGGTAAGTTGGCGACTTTTAAATCGTTTTTCAAAATTCCGAAAGTGTCAAAACTTTCGCAATACTTTTACGAGGTTATATTAAAATTCTTGGATTAATCGGTTAAAATGGAGACTAGACAACGCAAATTAGCTGAAGGTACCTCAGATGAAATTCTACTACCAACGCAAAAAGATTTTCACTATAGCCTTTTATTCGGTTTTCCACGCAAACTGAAGACCGTACAAATATTTAATAAATGTCAAAATATTAATAGAACGATTGCAGCATCTCTAAAGACTATTTCAAAATGTTTCCAAAGATTCCAGACAGGACATTTTTCTGTAGAGGACGATCGCCGAGAAGGTCGACCAAAATTTTCGAGGGACGAAATAAATGTGGCCCTAGTTAGAACAAAACTTGCCGAACACCCTCGATATACCCAGGAAATGGTTGCTAGTGAACTGGACTTGAATGCCATAGCCATATCTCGCATATTGCATCAAGATCTGATGTGTACGAAGAAGTTTGCGCGATGGGTTTCACGCATTTTAAATGAGGTCCATAAAGAAGCTCAGATGCATTTTGCCCAATATCTTTTGAATAAATTTGAAAATTTGAAGTCTAGCAACTTTAATAAATTCGTTACTGATGCCAAAGCTTGGTTTAATAAATACGACCCTAAAGCCAAACAGTAGTCCATGGTATGGAGCTCCAAAGTAGCCAACCCACCTATTAAAATGCTTTAAAAGCAAGATTTTCAAGACTGTTTTGAGAAGTCGATTTTTAGGCTTAAGAAATGCATTGAAATCAATGGCGAGTATGTAGAGAAGATAAAAAAAGTCGAAGATCCGGGATAAACTAAAAAAAAAATTTCCGAATTTTTTTCCGGTCAACTTACCGAACTTTTGTTAAGCCCCACGTAGTTCATTAATATTGTATTTTGAGAATAGAATCCCTTTATTTATATTTTATCTACGACTAAATGTTTTCTTTTCTGGTTCCTTTTATTTTCGATTATTTCTAGAACTTAAATAAAATAATGATCAAAAATATTTTGTTTGAATTGATCGATTTATACTAAAGTATTTTTGATTTAGAACTTTCCAATCCTCGCGTTTTAGTGTATTACTCGTAAATTTCTCCAAACTTCGACTGCCTAAAAATGTTTCCTTTAAATTTAAACATTTTTAACTAGGTTCTTTTTTTATTGCTTACTTCGGATAAATATATATACACTGATAAAAAAAAGGATCTAAAATTTAGAATTTGGTCTCAGAACTAAGAACTTTGGTCTTAAAAATGCGTCGAGGACATGAAAATCTTGAAGTAAGAAAACACATCTTGATTATTAAAACAGTTAAGACCAAGTTCTTATTTTTATAGTATAAGAATAAAACTTATTATTTTTTTAAGATTATATGTTCTTATATATAGACCAAAAAGTTTTGAATACTCAAAACAAAAAATCTCAAATAAAGATTAAGCTTCTTTACATTTTAAGACGAATGAAGTCATTTTTAGTTAACATACAACAACACACAAAACACTTGCAGAACACAAGGAGCATGGCTCGGTATACAGCTGTTTCCAGAGATGCCAATCTCTATCATCAGTACCGTTGTGCTGACTTGACCAGCGATCCAAGCCTAATGTCATCTTTAAAACGTCACAACCAGTTGTGAATTATAAGTCTCAACAAGTGACAAAACTTTTTAGACTTTTGTTCTTATTTTAAGAGAAAACGATCTTAGATCTAATTTTTTTATGCTTATATTAAGAACTTCAGATTTTTTAGAATAATATTCTTAGTTTTAGTAATTTGGTCTTCAAATATTCTTATTTCAAGATCAAAATATTAAAGATGAATGTTCTTGATTTTAGAAAGTGGTCTTTTTTCAGTGTAAGTATGTATGCAAAATAAAAAAATATTGCTTGAATTTTAGCAAAAATTAACAAAAAAAAATAAAAAGGTAAATTTATTTAAATTGCTTAATATGGGTCAAATAACGATTGCAACTGTGTTAGATCCCATACATGGGGCACCACATGGGGCACAAGGTTATGCAAGGAATCGACGAATCGCCGCATGTTAATGCTAATGGGAATGTTAATTAAAAGTGCATTTCTCTACTCACGTTACGGTTTCGCTTGCGCACGGAGGATACGATGGTGCGCTTGTTGCGTGCCACCAAGCAGACGGTTATAATTAGAATCATGCCAATGAGTGCAAATCCAAGCAGGGCGGGCAACAGCACGCTATCCTCGGCCTTGTAACCCTATTAGAAATTGTTGTTGTTGGCACACAATATTAAAGTGGCAATTAGTGGCAAGGTCAGCACACAGTTTTGGATGGATGGATGGGATTTGGCATATCGAATACTTACAGACCACTGGACATATGTCGATGGATCAATATAGGCCCAACGTGTGTTCATCCAAGCGTTGTTGCTCTTGTTCTGTGCCCCATCCGAGTTGCCTGTAGACTGTTGTTGTTGCTGCTGCTGCTGTTGTTGTTGCTGTTGTTGGGAATTGCTCTGCGTCTTGGCCAAGACGGGCGGCATAATGGGCTTCTTGGCCGCGGACTTGAGCAGCGGTACTTGAATGATGCGCGTTGTGATTGTCGGTGCTGGCAAGCGAGCATTGCTCAGCGGTGGGACGGTGGCAACTGTTGCAGCCGTTGCCAATATTGTTGTTGCTGCTGCTGGTTGTGTTGCAGGCACAACAGCTGCCGCTGCCGCTGCCGCTGTCACTTTCAGTGTCGGTTCAATAGTTGTTGCTGCTGTGGTTGTTGTTGTTGTGGTGCTTGTAGTTGTCGATGTGCTGCTGCTGCTGATCGGCATTGTTCTGTTGACTTTCAGTATAAACTGCTCAATGCCATTGCGATTAACAATTTGCACAGTTTTGCCCACATTCTGATCGAGCATTGCTGCCACCGGCGGATCAATGGAAACAGCAACATTTGATGTTGCTGCTGCTGGTTTCAGTGCAATATGTTGCAGCTGCAATTGTTGTGGCTGCAGCTGGGGCTGCCTGTCGCCGCTGTGCGTGAACGCTGCCTTCGTTTTGAGGAACCATTCTGTGGGACTGGGCAGACACTCGGCGGACACCAGAAACGGTATAAGCACGGCTCCAATGATGACGGTGCAGACAAAGATTAGTCCCAAATATGCGAAGAATGTGCGACGCTTGCGGGGCGACCCCGAGCTACGCTTGTGCGCATTGGACGAGCAAGAGACGGACGACGACGACGACGACGACGACGCAGCAGATGCTGACGAGGATGCGGATGCGGATGCGTTGCCAGTTAAACGATTCGCCGTCGACAGTTTTCCCTCGATGCGAAAGTCATCGTTCTGCGGTAATATCGTATATTGCAAACTATTCTCGCCGTGTCGTATCGTTTTGTACATTTTGAACCGACTTCCTTTTTCTATCTATCTATATATATTTGTATACTTTTTACTGATTTTTTTCTTCTGATTTTTTCCGATTTTTTCTGTAACTGCTAAACGCAGCAATTTTTTTTAACAGGACACTTTTATTCCTTTCTATTACGCTCTTTCCATTCAAGTTGCAAATTTATACGTTTTACGCATTTGTTGTTGTGCCAATTGTTATTGTTATTGTTGTTGCTTCTCGCGCACTAATTTTATGTTTTTATTGATTAAGCGTTGTTGTTTTGCCAAATCGGAGAGACGAGCAGCCAACAGCTCGAAGAACTCTAAAAGTTTTGGCGCAGTCGCAATTCGTATTATGCTCAGTGTTGGAAAACACCGGACAACGTTTACTACGGCTGTGAGTTCAGACAGTGCTGTGCAACGGCTTTAATCGTATAGTGCGTGGCATATGTCATGCGTCAGCTTAACATAAATACACAATTTTTATGTGGTGAAAAACAACTATTACATATTCAAATTTAATTATTCCACAAAGATATCGTATTTCCCAATAGAAAAATTGTTTACAACTATTAAAATTAAAATTTAATTATAATATTTACTTTATATATGAAAAACTAACGACTTAAATGTATAGTAATCATTATTTTATATTAAAAATCATTATTATTTAGGACACCGAAATTTACAATGTCCATGATATTCAAATTCATGATAGGCTTCGCATAAACTAGCTTTACGATGTTCACTGACAAAAGCTGTCTGGTATTTTACACAGAAAATATAAATTTCATATTTTAAGCCTAGTACCGACGTGAGATAAATTTTTAGCGGCGGAAAATGCACAATATTTAGCTGTCGACGAGCGTAAAGCCAGAGTTGCCAATGCAGCACGGAAAAATAACATAAAATGGAATGGTAACTCTATGCGTCAGCAGCGGTTTATTTTAAATATGAACATGCAGAACCGATTTGCAAAAAAGAGGAGAGAATAGGCAATGAAAAATGTATATTAATATTAATAGAGGAGAAATATGCGATGGCACGCAAGCACAGCGGGTATTTGGTGTTGTTTTCATCCGTGAGGATCTGAAATTTTTGAGCTTGTACGGCTTGAGTCCAAGGTGCTTCTTCGCCATTTACCAAACAGAATCACGTTTCATTCCGGTCTCACGGGCAATTTTCCTCATGGAGACCCTCGGATTTCGCATCACCCGCTTTCGAATGATTTGACGATTGGCAGAAGTATTGACGGTGCTTTTTTTCCTCTTCCCGGACGATAGCCTTCATGGTCAATCTCATTAAAGTGGCAGGTGGCCTTGGACACAGTCTACCTAGGCACCTCGAGCAAACGAACAAATTCACATTTGACGTTTTTCTTGATGAAACAGCTCTAAAATTGCACAACGTTTACTTGACATTCTGAAACCACAGGAAAATTTAACAGCAATGGATAAAAAATGTTGTGACTAGTACAAAAAAGAATGGAGAATACGATAAAATAACATTTAATTAAATCCGGTAACATACTTTTGCTTACGGACATATTAAAGTTTGTCTCCGTATTTTCTGGTCACCCTGTATATTAAAAATTATTATTATTTAGGACACCGAAATTTACAATGTCCATGATATTCAAATTCATGATAGGCTTCGCATAAACTAGCTTTACGATGTTCACTGACAAAAGCTGCCTGTTTTTCACCACAGAAAATATAAATTTTATATTTTATTATTGAACATTGAAATGGAGAAAATATAACATAAAATTTAGCTTTAAGGTGCTCACTGACAAATTCTAAATGTTTTCATTTCTTTTTATTAAAAGATATAACTTGATATAAGTGAATGACAGTAGATTCAACTTATCGTGATAAGCAGCGCATAAATATCTGTACATGGGAAAAAGATTATTGTTTTCACAAGAGTTAGATTTTTCTAGTTATTTGTGATTAATTAAGAAACTTTAAGCTTAAACGCTTAGCAATTTTAATAAGATTTAATCGCTATTTGTTAGAGCGCCAATTTGCCAAAGAGCTCTGAAAACAATGAATTATGAAGTACAGCGCATAAGCGTGCACTCCTCAGTGTGCCATGACATAAGCTAATTGCTATTCATGATATTGCAAAACAACTGTAAGTATTCCGGATCATTTGAAATATGCTACGCTAAAGCAAAAATTTCACAAAATGTGCTGTCAAATGTTGCTTTATTTCTAAGAAGCTTATTGTAGTTTGAAAAATATCTCCACATAAGCACATGTCACCAGACAAGAGCTAACTGATATCGCTAGGCATTAAAGCTAATTGCTATGCATAATAAAATTATCGATGATAAAAGTTGAAAAAGTAGACGTTCACAAAAATTCGATTTTTTTAATAGGTACTTAATGGGTAAAGGACATTTTTGCATCATTCAAACTGAATTTAAACGACCTTTCCAAATATATTTATTTTTCTATGATGACTTGACTTACAATATCTGTTAAAGTAAAAAAAATGTGTACGCATAGTTTTTCTGGGGAGTGTAACAATTCCGAAGCATAAAAATTTTTTTTTGAAATGTTGATTAGTTTTATTTTTCTTTTAAATTTGATAAAATATACAAAGTAGGGAAAGTAAAATTTTTTTCTTGGGCGGTTGGGTAAAAAAGAGTGGACTTATTTACATATTAATATCTTAAAAACAAAAATTGCTGCCTCGAATAAAATCACAAATACAATCAATACTAATGTTATTAATATTACAAATTATTTTTGCAATATTATAAGAATTTAAAAAATAGAAGAAAGCCTAAACGAAATTACAATTTTCTAATTACAGTCGAACTTCCCTAACTCGAATCACCATTATCCACGAAAAAAGTTCGAGTTAGGGAGACTTCGAGTTAGGGAAGTAGAATTGTATGAAATTTGCCTAGTATTGCCACTCGATTTTGTTCGAGTTAGAGAGACTTCGAGTTAGGGAAGTTCGAGTTAGGGAAGTTCGACTGTAATCTTTTTTTTTTTTTTTGTTAGAACTTAAGTGTTTTCTTTAGATTTTCATTAGCTCTTTGATGCTATACATTTTACGTGGACCTTTCTGTGGAAATGCGATTATCCTGATTATTATTTGTAGATATTGTTTTTGGGAATCTTCTGAATGATACGGTGTCATAAATAGTAGATGTAAAAATAAACCTGGTCAACAGATTTATGGTCAAGTGGCAAATGCAGCATTACTCAATTCAGCCATCGCAATCTCGTATCGCGATCATTATCGCGATCATAGGCATAGAGTGCGACTGATAAGACGCTAGAAGATAAGGGGAATCGTGGTTGGGGCGGGGGGTTGGGTGTTGGGTTATCGCCACTCAATGGCCAACAAGTGCCAAGTCAATTTGGCCAATGCAGTGGAATCGATCAGTCACGTAAACACAAGTCAAGTGCGCGGAACATGTTCATCCTGACGGTGATTTGTCTTGGCCTGGGCTTTGTGGTTGCCCTCCTGAGCCTGGCCATGTTGCTCTTGAGCCGCAAGTCCATGCTAATCTTTGGCAAGTATCCTGTTAAGGGCGTCTTCTACTGGCTAAAATATGGCATTGCATTGCTTGTGCTGCGCCAGCTACGTTATCGCCTCTATAAGCGGAATGAGGAGCTGCTCAGCTCGCCTGAGCACTTGGCCACATTGGATCGACCGCAGCCATTGACCAGTGATCCCAAGAGCTATGATGTGGTCAGCTTTATGGCTGCCAATGCAGCTGGCCAGAAGCTGATGGTGACGCTGGAGCGACGCAGGCTGGGAGTGCTCAAGGCGGCACTGTATCTCTGGCTACCCGGCGAGGGTCTTTACTGCTCCCCCAGGCTGCCCGACATGGTTCACTTCACGACCGATGGGCAGCAGGAGAGCAGCGAATTTCAAGGTGCCGGCTTTCACATTTATCCGGAGCAATCGATGCGCAGCTGGCGACTTAAATACAATGGACAACTGCGTCACACTAAGGAGACGGTGACGGAAATGGAATCGGAGACGGAGTCAGAGGAGCAACAGTTGCTGTCAGTTCAACTTGACCTCCATTTCAACAGCACGGCGGATCATTTTAATTACAATCGCGATCTCAGCTCATCGCTGATTGCCGACTCCATAGCACGTGAGGCCTGGAACGATAGCTTCTATGGCATGCTCAAGAGCGTTGGACACATTGTGGAGAAGCGCACGCACTACGAGCAGAGTGGCGATCTGGAGGGGAGCCTGATCTTGGGGGATCGTCGTCGCTTGGAGCTGCAAATGCGCGGCTTTCGGGATCACAGTTTTGGCACCGAGCGTTGCCTCAGCTCCATCAATCGTTATGTTTACTTTGCTTTGCTCCTGGATGATGGCAGCAGCATGGTCGTTGGCAATCTCAGTCAGCCCTCGTTCTTTCTGTCCTCCCTTAAGGTGGGCTACGTGCGGACGCCCAAGGGCGTCTATCACTCCATAACGGCCAGCAACTTTGAGCTGTACTCGTACGGGGAGAAGGGTACGCCGCCCCAGCATCAGAACTTCATAGTCCACACCGAGGAGCACAAGTATCTGGTCCAAATACGTGTGGAGCACAGCGCTGTGCGCTATGTGGGCGGCGATTGGGAGTCCAAGGTGTACAATCAGTTTGTTGCCTGCACCGTCAATGGCATCGCTGGTCAGGGACATGCCGAGTACCTCTACAGGCACAGCTCGGGCAGACCCGAGACGGTGGCCGCCCAGGATCCTCAGTGGTATCAGCGCATCAAACGCTTCGAGCGGAGTCTAAGTAATCTGGACCTTGTCAACGAAGAGGATTTCATATTCTAGAAAATAGGAGCAACCATTTAATGTACTTATATGTGATAAACAATTTTCCCCTTTTTTTTCATAGGTGTTCAGTAAATAAATTTAGTTAACGGATATCAATATTTCAAGTATGTTTATTTCTTAAATCAACTAAGAGGATTTCATATTCTAGAAAATAGGAACTACATTTTATTGTACTTATATGTGGTTAACAATTTTACCATTTTTTCATAGGAGCTCAGTAAATAAATTCAGTTAACATATACCATCAAACTTTTAAATTTTACATAAATATTACTCTAAAATTCATGTTTTTTCAAATTAAGTTTATTATTCTAATTAATAATTTTAAATTGGGTTTCTATTTAAATTTAATTGAATTTTGTCGACTGATCTTAGTTGATGTTAAATAAATAAAGAAATTTTAAAATTTCAAGTATGTTTATTTTTTATCATATCAACGAAAAGGATTTCATATTCTAGAAAATAGTAACTGTCTTTAAATATGCTTATATGTGATAAAAAATTGTCCCTTTTTTTCATAGGTGCTTAGTAAATAAATTTAGTTAACATACGTAAATATTACTCTAATATTCATGTTGTTTCAAATTAAATTAACTTTTCTAATTAATAATTTTAAACTATATTTCTATTTTTCATTATTAATATGATTTATTTTTGCCGATTACTCTTAGTCGATGTTAAATAAAGAAATATCAAAATTTCAAGTATGCTTATTCTTATTCCTTAATATCTTTTGAATTTCAGTTTTTAGCAATTTTGCCAAAAATATATAATATATGATTCAGAGATCAGGGATATCTTAAAAATGGAGATCTAAAATAAATAAAAATGTAGAAATTCAAAGAATCCATTCGATTTAAAGATCAATACATTTTTGGGATCTGTAAGAGAGACGGATCGAAGAGATAAATAACAAGGATCTTCACCGTCTAAACACATATAATTTACGTATGTAATGATTTTGAAGATGTAAGGATATGTAAAAAATGAGATAATAGGAAGAAAGACATAAGATTTTATATAATCTGGGGATCTATGACATCTACAAGATACAAGATGTTATAGATATAATTAGCATCTCAGGATCTATTTTATTTGTAGGATCTCTTTTGTAAGCTTGAAGAAAATACTTCAATGAAAATTAATAATTTGAATACCTTGAACATAAGTACTATATATGCAATATTTTTCGTTTGGGCTTACAATTCCAAGACTCACTCCATTTTATTCATCATTTTTCACAAAGTTGTCTCCATTGTATTTTATTCTCACGTATGAATGTTTTAAGTTATAAATTGACCTAAATCTATAAGCTGTCTTCCTTCACATTAAATAAATAAATACCTACATTTAGTAGACCCCAATAAAATTCGACTCGTAATAGAATTATTTCATTAAGTAAACCACTGGCAAGTGTGTACTTGATATATTTAAAAATAATATTGTCATGAAACACTTGAGTTGGCCAACTGGATTTGGGCTTTCATATTGAATCTGGGATAAGATTAGAAAAATATTTTGGATTTTCTAACAATAAATAAGAAAGACCGAGGTCGTTGAGTATTTTTACTTAATTCCATTTGATTTATGAAGTCTAAGACAACGTTTGCCTTATCAAAGCAGGCAGCACATGAGCCAAATTGCTTGGATTAATAACGATCTAGTCCAGCTGTTGAAACTATTGATAAGACTAAACTCAAGTACCAGCATTGTGACTTGCCTCAAACAGGAAGACAATTAGATTCATGCTACCAAAATTAGCAAAATAAAAGTATCACAATTTTCATATTATGCTAGCTGTGAATCGGTACTGACCTGCGACAAAATACCTATTTACGACTGTGATAAGTCGATTCGATTATGGTGAGTCTATAAAAAATATAACTTAAAAGTATGTACATAAAGTTGATATCTCCGCCAACACTTCATACATATCTCATAAGAGATAATACAGACGAGCAAAGTCCGTAATAATTGAAGGCCCAGGTAAATTCAGTGGAAATCAATATATATCAATATATCAATAATAACGAGAATGAGACGTAATTTTTTTGTTGGGTCTTCAAAACAAATTATAGGTAAAAATAATATTATATATAATTTTTCCATGACCACAATTTGGTTACATTTAAGAGAAAAGTTATTACTTAATAAAATATATAATATATATTTTATATCGATATCTTCCGGATCGCATGGTGATCAGGAGAATAGCTACAGAGAACCAAAGGATTATCCCAACAACAGCAGTGTCAAACCTAAATAGAATATTAAGATTTCTCATACTTTGTTTGTTTAATTCGTGTATTGTACTCTAAACTATGATAATTAACAACTATTTGAATATGCTGGTATAGTATTCCTCCTCCAGATCATAGAGATCCATGGCCATTTCATCGCGTAGCTTCATCAGCTTTTTGTCGCACTCTATTTGTGTGGCACGAAACAGTTGAGAATTGTTTGTGATTGCCTCGTTTACCGAGTGGAAGTCGTTAAGTATGAGGTATTGTTTAAGATCGGCCACCAACTTCATCAGCGATTCCCCAGCTCGGACTTGAAAAGAAGAGAGAGAAATGTGTTTTATAACACTAGGTACAGATAACAAATTGTAACTTTTACCCTATCTATTTTTTGTGAGATAAGAAACCCAAAAATATCACAGTAGATTTTAAGAAAGATTCACACTTTTTGAAAGTCTATGTAGCTATCTATTATGCATCTATACATAGTTTTAGAGGTACACATGTACATACATAGGTATTTTTGAAGTATGTTAACATATATTGAAATTGTTAACTGCTTTCCGGAATGGTTTAAAAAAATGTAACTTTAACATTTGCAGGCTGTTTGACTTTATGGTTACATGAAAATATTATTATATTAATATTATTATTAATAAAAAAGAAGATTGCAGAACCGACCAATTTATACGTATGATGGTATGAAATCTTTTCTTTTTTTCCAAATATCCTGACCATATTTGATTAAAATCGGACCAACCTAACATATAGCTGGACTTTGTTTTTAAAAAATCTCACAAACGAAATGTAAATTGTTATTATAATTATGATTAAATAATTTCAAAAATTCCATCAATGTCTTACCCATATTGGCGGCACGCACTTGCATCTCCAGGGCATCCTGCTCGCACTGTGTTATCTTTGATATTTGACTGTGACTCTCGCGACGTGCCAGTTTGAGTATCTCTGTAAACAAATTGCATAAAATAGCGACTCAGTTATTATTATATGAAAGAATGAGAGAAACACAAACATTAAATTCGTATAAATAAACAAAAGGCGTTTGGCCAGGCTTGGGTTGCTTTCTGACTGAGATGGAGCCAGAACGTGATTGGATCTGGACATTTCCATAATTGTTTAATCAGTTGAAGTTCGTTTTGCGTAATGGGTGCCACAATTTCATTGTTTTTTGATCGATTCGCTGCCAAGGAAGATGTGCGCGTGCTGATGATTGGACTCGATGCGGCTGGCAAGACGACAACATTGTATCAGCTGAAACTGGGCGCCAAGCTGACCAACATACCGACCATTGGATTCAATGTCGAGCTATTGAAGTACAAGCGTCTGCGTCTCACCGTTTGGGACATCGGTGGTCAGAAACGTGTACGCTCCATGTGGCGCTATTATTATAGCAATGCGGCCGGCGTTATATTTGTGGTAGACGCTGCCGACACTGAACGCTTCCCGGAGGCCATGTCCGAGCTGCACTCGGTGCTGCATGTGAACGAGCTGAAGGACAGTGTCCTCATGGTGTTTGCCAACAAACAGGACTTGCCGCAAGCGATTGCACCCGCCGATCTCGCCATGCGTCTGCGCCTGCACGAGCTCCAACAGCGCTGGAAGGTGCACGGAGTCAGCGCCAGCAATGGACTTGGTGTGCACGAGGGCATGGAGCAGCTCTATCGCATGATCCGACAGCGTCGTTAATCAATCAAATCAAACGATCCGATCCCACAATTCAAATCAAATAAATGTACATACACACATGTGTACATATCTATTTATTATGTACCTTCAAAGTTCTCCAACATGCTGCGTACGTCGTCTTTGAGGCGCGCATTGTACGACTTGAGTAGCGCTTCCTTGGACTGCGGCAGTGTTGTGATCCGAGTGGTGCCGGCCATATTGTGTACAATTTAAGTTTGCTTATAATGTTTATGTTTATTTATGTTTTTATTTGTGGCTTGCCCGCAGCTAGTGTTGTTAGTTGTTGCAAAACATCGGAACCATCGGTGTTTGGTAGAGTTGTGTCGTTTCGTTCTGAAAAAGATCAAATGAACGGGTCATTAAGATGAACGAATGAACTTATTCAGTCAATCATGAACTAAATCGGTCATTTCGCAGTTGGTCAGTAATCTTTTTAAAAAATTGTAAATTTCTTAGAGAAATACAATAAATACATGGATTCAATTTCAATGTTATTGCAATTGCAATGGTAAAAAAAAGGTGGCAGCCTTGGCAACGGTATCATTTTTGACCACATTTAACACCTTTGCAGAAAAGTTGTTATATATGAACATTGTTTTTTATTTTAAATAAATATTGAAGCCAGAGCTTTGAAACTTTCACAGGAGTTTTGTTATATTTTTTGCGATTTTATAATTTTGTTCTTTAGAATTTGTTTGATTTTTTCACCACGCAAAGGCTGACGTGCACCAAACAATCTATAAAATGAACTTCATTATCTTAATTGAATTATTATTGAACTAACAAATGAAAAAATCAAATTAACAAAAATTCACATTTAAATATTACGCGCTACGCCACTGAAAAAAAATGGGATTCATCGTAACGTTTCCAGAAAACGTAACGATAGTTCGACAAGGGCGTACAGCCTATCGATACTTTACCTCATTTGATTTAAAAAATAATAAAATAGGATTCAACTAACGCACTTGCATGCAACTTAAAAAAATATCAAGCTTATTATTATTTTTCTATTTATATTACAGTTCTTTAACGATAGCTGAACCAAGCTTCGTTTAGTTTAGATTCAGTGAACTAGTTCAGCTGTTTATTCCAATGACCCTTGAAGTTGAATTTGTTCTGAACGAAACGAACACAACTCTCGAAAGAAAAACAGCGTTAACAAATAAAGGAAAAGCAGGCGCCGTCCTGCAACGTAAATCTTGTCAACATAAGCCAACGAAGGAGATTCTACAACTGTAATGCTTTAATGCTAAAGTCGATACTTGGCGCGGACACGAATGGTTCTGCGGAAGATCTACCAAGCGGAGGCGTTGGCGTTGGCGTCACTAGCGGCAGTAGTGGAGGCAGCGGCAGTGGCAGCGGCAGCGGCAGTGGCAACGGCAGCGGCAGTGGCAGCACCAGCAGCACTGGAGCACTTAGCCGAGCCAGTTGCGGCCTGGGTTCCAGTTCCATATCCAGTGGCTTAAGTGCTGTCTGTGGCCTAGTCTCAAGTGGCAGTGGCACTGGCACTGGCAGTGGGAGTGGCAGTCAAAGTGCTAGTGCAAGTGGTGGCAGTACACCAGCAACCGTTTATTGCCCTGCATGCGTGGCCAACAGCACGTCGCTGCATCAGCAATTGGCATTTGCCGCTGGTGCTGAGGCATTATTGCTAACGCGAGACTCCAAATCGGGCAAGAGACCAAAGGCGCGCAAAAGTGCATCTTCGGTTGGCTGCCTGGACGCGCAGCATATACGCAATAATCTGAAAAAGTCCACATCAAGCTCAATGCGCAGTACTCGGGCAGCTGGCGGGGCTGCCGCCGCCGCCGGCGCTGGCGCTGGCAGTAGCAGCAGCAGCAGCACTGCCTCGGCCGTCATTCCATGCGCAGCTGCATCCAGCGGCTGCAGCATCCTGGCCTACGACGGCATCAGCAACGGCAGCGGCAGCAGCGTCAATGGCAAGGTCAACTCACCCGGCAGCTACAGCTGCAACGCCCTCAACGTGGACTTCAGCTCCTACACGGCGACACACCAATGGACACGCATGCTGGAATGTGCCGAATTCGTGGGCGCCAAGTGAGTACGAGTATACGAGAATGGGCTAATAAGGCTTTAATTATACATAGGAAGAGAAACATTTTATACCCGTTACTTCAAAACATAAATAAAAGGGTATATGGGTAATTCTCTAATGTGGAATGCGACATTCCAAGTGAAATATAACATGAGCGCCAAGACTTAATTTTATTTTGACAAAAGGCGAAATTTATAGATTTTAATTAGCACTATAATTGGTGCCAAGGTTGGTTTGGGGCAATTATTCGTTTTCAAGATAATTTAAAAAAACCAAGGCATTCGCACGCGACTCAAACAGAAGTAGTTTTTTCAGCTACCAGTTCTAACACTGATTTCGACAGAACCTTACGGTATAGTTCAATGCGACCAATTTTAAAATGTAATGCATGGATTAATCTTAATAATGTTTTTTGCAGGGACCGCAAATAAGAGTTATTAGAAACTTGATAAACTTTTTTTTTTCAATTTTTAATTAAAAATTATAGAATAAAAGTTATTTTTCAATGTTTATTTAAAAATTATAGAATAAAAGTTGCTTTTCAATTTTTATAATAAAAATTGAAAATAAAAAATAACTTTTATTTTCAATTTTTATAATAAAAATTGAAAATAAGAGTTTTACTATGATTTTTAAATAAAAATTGATATCTAATTTTTATTTTATAATTTTATTATTTAGATTGAAAAATAAAAGTTATTTTTTAATTTTTTTGATAAAAATGTTAAAAGTTATTTTTCAATTTTTTTGATAAAAATCAAAAAATAACTTTTATTTGAATAATTTATATTTTAAAATATTCATAATAATTACGGTCCCTGAGTTTTTTGTTTGATTTAAAAATATTAAGTATACTTTTTTTAAATTTAATTTGAATCACTGTCGCACGCGACATTTCTCTTCCACAATATTTTTATATTGATTTTCTCATCTTTTTTCTAATTATATGTACTATATTGAAAACAGCTCGAAAAACTTGTTTTAAATTAAACTTTCAATATATTTCTATGTATTGAAGTGGTTTATGTTACAATCTTACTATCTTACTAAGTGTCATCGATGGAATACAAACGGTCCATTTTGGAAGAAATTTTTAAGAAAATGGGCAAAAATATAGAAATAGTGAATTTACTACAATGTAGAATCGATATGCTCATCGTAGTCATTATCTTCTAGCGTATATTGCTTTAATAAATATGTAACTTATGCATAATTTCTGGAAGAAAATTTCAAAAGATGGATTTTTGATCAATTTAACGTTTTTGGCCCCGATTGACATTTCTGTGAAAATTCCCATATTGTATTCGTTGGAATTTATGTAATTTGTGTAATAGATTTCTATAATCCCAACACACATCAAGACTGTTTCAATTACAACTCTTTTCTTGGTGATAAGCCTCTTCTCTTATTAATATCTGTTATTGTATTTTGAGCTCCAGATTTCAAACTTGGTATGCAGGTTGCCATATACATTAGGGTGTCCCTTATTTGGTTAAAGTCAATATTTTTAAACGCATACGGGCTAGTTTTGTTCATTAGGTCCTAAAGCACTCAGAAATAAATTTTTACCTCAATCGGAGTATGATAACCCTTGCCGACTTGGATCGGAAAATTTAAAAATTATATGGGACAAAAAAAAATTGTTTTTTATTTTTTTAATTTTTTTTTTATTTTGTTTATTAGGTCCTAAAGAACTCAAAACCAAGTTTTCACTTTAATCGGAGTACGATAACCCATTCAAATTTGCATTAAAACATGAAAGAACAGTGTTTTAACACTGATTATACATTTGAATGGGTTATCGTACTTCGATTAAGGTGAAAACTTGGTTTTGAGTTCTTTAGGACCTAATAAACAAAATAAAAAAATAAAAAATTAAAAAAATAAAAAAAAAATTTTTTTGTCCCATATAATCTTTAAATTTTCCGATCCAAGTCGGCACGGGTTATCATACTCCGATTGAGGTAAAAATTTATTTCTGAGTGCTTTAGGACCTAATGAACAGAACTAGCCCGTATGCGTTTAAAAATATTGACTTTGACCAAATAAGGGACACCCTAATATACATATTCCGAGCAGAAGCCGCCTCCGCAAATCGTACAAAATAAATGATTTACCAGAATGTTGGCACATATGATTTGTATAGCTCAGATTTGTTCAGATTTAATCACGATCGGATAATAAACTCGAAAGTTTATGAATTATTTTTATTTTTCCTTTTTGAATTTACCTTTTATTTTATATTTAAAAGATACGCAAAAACGTTTATTCGGTATAAAAAAAATCAACAAAAATAAACAAATCAAAATAAGAATTGAAAATAATTGATATAATAAATGTTATGAATAGTTATTAAGATAGTATATAGAAAAATAGAAACTTTAATATGAACCATGTTACTGTGTGTCCTGATTATATGAAACTTTTTTATTAATGCATATTAAAATTTGATTGATTTTACCAGGCGGAGCAAGCACACAGTGGTTGCCTACAAGGATGCCATGTTCGTGTTTGGCGGCGACAATGGCAAGAACATGCTCAACGATCTGATACGATTTGGCGTCAAGGACAAGTCCTGGGGCCGAGCTTGTGCCACGGGCACGCCGCCAGCGCCACGCTATCACCATTCGGCGGTTGTGGCAGGCAGTTCAATGTTCATATTTGGCGGTTACACCGGCGACATACACTCCAACTCAAATCTGACTAATAAGAATGATTTGTTCGAGTATAAATTCCTCAGCGCCATGTGGGTGGAGTGGAAGTTTTCGGGCAGGTAATGGAATCTACGCCAGATATAATGCAATGAATATGTAAAGTAATCAATTTATTTTTGTGCATTGTTTAGACAACCTGTGCCACGATCGGCACATGGCGCCGCCGTTTATGACAACAAAATGTGGATTTATGCCGGCTACGATGGCAACGCGCGTTTGAACGATATGTGGACATTGAATTTGACTGGCGAGAATCACAATTGGGAGGAGGTGGAACAGCGTGGGGATCGTCCGCCCACCTGTTGCAATTTCCCAGTTGCCGTTGCCCGAGACGCCATGTATGTGTTCTCCGGCCAGAGCGGATTGCAGATAACAAATTCACTATTTGAGTTTCACTTCAAGACACGCACCTGGCGTCGCATTTCCAATGAGCCGGTGCTGCGTGGTGCCACATCGGCGCCACCATCACGTCGCTATGGCCATACAATGGTCCATCATGATCGATTTTTGTATGTCTTTGGCGGATCGGCAGACTCGACGCTGCCAAATGATTTGCATTGTTATGATCTGGACTCGCAGGTGTGGTCCATTATACACCCGGAACAGAATTCGGATGTGCCGTCGGGTCGGGTGTTTCATGCCTCGGCCGTAATTAGCGATGCCATGTACATCTTTGGTGGCACCGTGGACAACAGTGTGCGACGCGGCGATACCTATCGCTTTCAATTCTCCAGCTATCCGAAATGTACGCTGCGCGATGATTTTGGCAAATTCTTCCACGAGAAGCAATTCTGCGATATTCAGTTTGTGGTGGGCGTGGAGGAGATACGAATCTTGGCGCACATTGCCTTTGTGGCGGCACGCTCCAAGTATTTGCGCAACAAGATTCTATCGGCACGCGAGGCGCGTCAGCAGCAGATGGAAAAGGTCTATGGCGTTGGTCAGGTGGATGCACAGGCATTAAATACGGGCGTCGGTGCGGATCGCGCACCCATGCTGGAGGTGCGACTGGCCCATGCCTCGCCAGAGGCATTCGAGATCATCCTTAACTACATCTATACGGATCGCATTGATTTAAAAGACTCGTACAGCAAGAACATAATCATTCTGATCACGGACATTTATCAACTGGCTGGACTGTTTACAATGCCACGTCTGGCGCACGGGTGCATTCAGTATCTGGACTATAAAATCAACAAAGGGAATGTTCTCGAGGCGCTCTACAATGCGGATAAAAGCAAGTGAGTAATTCGTGGCATTTAGTTATAGATATGCATTAATGATTCAATTATTATTGATAGCATTAAAATCATCAAAGATCATTGTATGCAGTTCATCATTAAGGATGAGAATTTTGACGATGTGGTCATGTCGAGTGAGTTTAGTGATCTCGACAAGCCGCTGCTGGTCGAGATAATACGCAAACGCTTGCATCCCAGCAAGCTGGTCATGGAAACCAGTTTTGAGTCCAATATTGGTGAGCATTCGCCAATTATTATATTCTTTTACATATCGAGCCCTATTTGCGACAATAACGTATGCGCCAAAACGCAATTTTACAGGAGAGAGTTTTTTAGGTTTCGTTAAGTTGATTTCTTCGAGTCATTTGTCGCTTACGTTATTATTCACAGGTCAATATCTCCGTAAATATATAAAATAAAAATGTAATATTTTAGGTGCAGATGCGGGTGGTGTTTATAAACATATTGGCATAAAAAAAATTTCGGAAAATGGCGCATACGTTATTGTCGCAAAAAGGGCTCGATATATATTTATATCAGGGACTAAAACCGAAACGAATATCGGTTTCAGTTACGGTTTCGGTTATGTTCGCATTTAGGTTATGTTCGCATTTAGGTTTTCTGTTATCGGTTAAGCTTAGTACGCAAGCTAACTAAATTTTACGCGGCGTAAAGTGCTCAATATTTAGCTGTCGACCCAGTGTTGCCAATGAAACACGGAAAAATAACAAAAAGTTGAGTGGTAACTCTATGCGTCAACAGCGGTTTATTTTAAATATGAACATGCCGAACTGATTTTGATAAAAAGAGGAGATAATAGTCATTGCAAAATGTATATTAATGTTAATAGAGGAGAAATATGCGATGGCACGCAAGCACAGCAGTTTTTGGGTGCACCCATCGCTTTTGAACTTTTTACGGTGGTCCTTCCCCTATATTAACGAAAAAATACAAAATTAACTAATTTGTGTCTATAAAAACAATTTAAGAGTTCATTCTTGATTATAATCTACCAATATTGTCGTCGTTATTGACCAAATTCAAATACTCTTCATCGTTTTCACTTGTGTACCAGACATTTATCTCCTATATACCCAGCGAAACTCTAAACAGTTCGATGTTTCGCTGGGCCAGTCAGCTCTGTCAAACAGTGCTGCCCATTCCGTTTCTTAACTTAACAGCTCTGTTATTTTCGTGAGTCTGCGGACACCCGAGCGTAGCTAAATGTCAAGTTCTTCTTCTTCACTTTACGCCAGCGTTTTTTTTTATATAGAGTTTGGGCTTACGCCAGGCCTTTTTTTGAGTTTGCGTACTATGCTTTACGCAAAATCTTTGAATAAAGGTTTTGTAACGGTGAACCGGTTTTTGAATGTTTCGGTTTTGAAATACCGGTATGGCTTCAACTCACAAAAAAAATTTGTTTTGCAAAAATATAATAATATTAATAATATAATAATAACAATTAAAAAGGGCATTACTTTCTTTATGTTTCATTCACACAATTATTTCACATATTCTTCAGTTTGATGTAGCTTAGTTACATTTTAACAATTTTAATATTTCAATTAACAAATATATTTTATTTGCGCCTATTTAGTGCTATGAAAATTCGATCATGAGTTTTACAAATAAAAAATCAAAATTAAACATTAGAAAATAAAAATCAAAACATCAAAATTAAAAATGAAAAATAATTTTTTTTTTGTATGTACGAAAAACCGAAATTAACCCTTATAAATGAAACGGTTAGTTTCTTCACAGAGTTTCGGCTTCAAAATTTGGGTTAAAAAAAATTTTTTTTTTCGGTTTCAGTTTTAAATTTCAATCGGTTTTTACCGGTTAAAGGTTACGGCTTTGGTTAGGGTTTTAATCCCTGATTTATATAATATATATTTAAAACTCTGCAATAATTTTAGGCACCACTTTGGAGATTGATTTGTCCACATTTTTGGAGACAACGGGCAAGGACTTTTGCGATATAAGCCTCATACTGGAGGATCATGTGATACCGGCCCACAAGTCAGTGTTATCAGCACGTTGTACCTATTTCCAGGGCATGTTTCGTTCGTTCATGCCACCGGATAATACCGTTAATGTAAGTGTCTTCTTAATTTGTTATCTGTTATGAATTATCAGCTATTGATAAATATCTATCAAATTTATCAATCAGATACAAATTGGCGAAATTTCACCTTCACTGGAGGCCTTTCATTCGTTGCTACGTTACATTTATTATGGAGAGACCAAGATGCCACCACAGGATGCACTGTATCTATTTCAGGCGCCCTGTTTCTATGGTCTATCGAACAATCGCTTGCATGCATTCTGCAAATATTCACTGGAGCATAACATTACGTATGAGAATGTATTGCAGACGCTGGAAGCGTCCGATATAACAAAAATTTATGACATCAAAGAATATGCATTGAAATTAATTGTGAAAGATTTTGCCAAGGTCGCCAGGCTGCCAAAAATCGGTGGCTTGTCGCGCGAACTGTTGCTGGAGATAATACGCGCTGTGGCCGATTCGCAAGGCGAGTTTCTGACCCGCATCAATATCAATACCGATATCTGAAAACTAGTGCTGCTACAGCCGGCTTTGCAGTTGTTGCTCGCCTGGTTGCAAATCGGACGTAGCACGTAGAGCAGCAGTAGCGGTTGATAGCGCAATAATAATATTATATATGTATTATACTCCTCTAATCCGCATACCCCTCTAACAACCTGATCTTTACTCTTACATAAAACACACACAAACATGTTTTAAATCAAGTGCATCATAATGTGCAGCACAAACATTAACACACTGACTGTAATCATCAATCCAAAGAAAAAAATAATATGATAGAGCGATAAAAAGCGATAACACGAATAAGAGCGAGACAACAAGACACAGAGAGAGTAGGATGGAGCGACCCATTAGATGGTAGTCAGTAAATGATAATGATTAGTCAATAGTCGCCTATCAGATGATATAATTGCATGCATGCATTCTTTAAGACATTCTTCTCTATTTGCTTGGACATAAACATGCATATATTCCACTTTGGTTTGGAGTGACGCGTGTTAGATTATTAGAAGGATATAATGTGAGTAAAGATCAAAATAATAACAGTTGCAGCAAACAGAGGGCGTAGCTGAACTCACACTTCATTGAGATTAGGTCCTGTAGAGTTTCAATAACTCTACTAGTAATCTTATGAGTTGAAAATATTTTAAAATACAATTTGTTAGGCTAAAAAGCTAATGACTCAGTTTGAATCTCAAAAAGTTGATTGTAAATTCGCTGTTAAATTAAAACTTACAGCAAAATGTCGGGATAAACATAAAAAACAAATAATTTTATTCACTGCAAACATGCCGGTATTACGTTTTAGATAAGGTCAGAACTCTACAGGCTTATAAAGTACCTCGATTATAATTGATTGATTGATATGAAAAGATATAAAATGATTGATTAGTTTTCTTAACTCGATGCCAAGTAGGGTTATTAAACAGTTGTATAACTTATACTTAATATATGCTATATATTATATAACCACAATATATATATATAAATATACAAGTTTATGTTCTATCGCACGAATATTCGGCATATGATTTATTATTTATATTGTATGTTTGTACTTGTGGCACTGCAATTCGATTAACCCATAACTTAACTAGCTCTAACTAAATGTCCAAGCTCAAAGCTTACATTAATTATAAACATAAACAAAACAAAACAAGCGACAAACAACTATTACACTGTATTCTTTAATGTTCATAAATGCTGTACTTATCAATTTACTAAGCCCCAAAATCATGTTAATAATCAAAAAAAAAAAAAACACTCATTTACCTAATTAAAAACTCCTCCAGTTAGTAAAATGAGCAATAGCACACAGAAGAAAACAGTTAACGATTTACAAAAGTAAAAAAGTAAATAATTTTAAAAAATTGAGCAAATTTAATGTCAATTGAAAAGATTGAATAACCTTGTTTTTCCATTTTTTATATTTATATATAGAAAGAAATTTTTATATTAAACTTGTTTCTTGCCAGATAAATGATAATAGTGAATTGATTTTAATGACAGAATTGTGATAGCTGTTTCTGTTTAACCATAAAGTGTATAGTATTAGGAATTGAAATTTATATTCGTTTTATTTGATTGATTACATTCGTTAATAAGCAATATTACAATATTTGTAGGATTTTTCATTTATTATTTCTTTTTGGTGTTTTTTTTTTTTAATTTGAAAGTCATGTTTGTTGTTCAAATAAGACAATTGCATTAAGATTAATTAAAAAATAATAGTTCAAAAATAAGAGTTCAACATTGGAATTATTCTGATGTTCGTAAGAGCTGCTCATAAATATGTTATTCATTGTTAATTGAGATCCTCTGGCACTGGTATCAAATTTGTAGGTTTCAGTGTCAGACAATCTATAACTGTCATTCTTTAACTCAATAAAACAACAACATATTTAATAGTTATTGTCATCATTCAGTCATAAACATGTTTTTCCTGACACTTGATTCAATTACCATTCCCTTGCTATAATCATATTTTGATTAATTATAGCCCAGTATCAGTTAACATCATAAGATTCAGATCAGCTAAAAAAAGTTGATAAGAATCTTAATGAAATAAGTTTATGTGCATAAATTGAGTTTAGAAAGAAAGGAGACGGAAAAACCTTTGAACCTTTTTTTAAAAACGAATATTTCATTGTTGTGCATGAATTTAATATACATACATTTATTTTTATCATTTTCCCCCAATAATTTACTCAAATATTAACATTAAAAATCTTGAATTTTTAGAAAAGGCCGCTGTATATTTGAACTTTTTGTTCAGTGTAAAAACAACTAAAAATATTCAGAATTCAGTATTTCGAATTTGTAGAAGTATATAAATTGGCAATTTTGTACGATTTTTTTTGTCTTTTCATATGCATGGTTTTGCTTCACTTCTACAAATTTTTGACTCTTTTTTGTTTATTTGCATGTCACCTTAAGGTAACACATAAAGATACAAAAAAAACATGAAAAAAGGATAACATATTTGAGGATTACAATATATTATTACCACGAGTATGAGTATTATTTATTTAGTTAAGATTATATACAATAAACAAGTTAAATATACAATTGAATGTATGAAAAATAATCTAAATTGTTCTTTTATTTTTTGTTGCAAAAATATATGAAAACTAAAGGGAATTAAGTTGAGGGATGCATGGGAGGGATCCCCAAAGGAATATCTGTACGTACATAATATGCATACTATTGTCGAACAGTGCCCTTGGGTATTTTTAATTTCTGTCAGTTGAAAAGCTGTACAATTTTCCTAAAGAAACTTAAACAGCATAACGCCCACAC